>ML274794.1:11400-63184 GCA_005239495.1 Nicotiana undulata | reverse complement strand
GGGGGGGGGGGGGGGGGGGGGGGGAGGGGGTAGCAGCCTCTCCTGGATCAGGGACATGAAATGCACGCGTCCTCACCATCTGTGAAAGAATAGAAGAACAAATTTGAGTACATCATCGGTTACACGAGAGGATATGAATGAAGATAAGTTTCTTAACACCCTATAACCTCCTGAAGATAAGAATAGACGTCTTTGTACCGATCTGTAAGACTCTAATGGGTCTGCCCATGACTCGTGAGACTGCGTGAACCAAAAGCTTGGATGCCACGTTGTCACGACCCAAATCCTAATTCAGGTTGCGATGGCGCCCAACATCAGGGTTAGGCAAGCCAACAGGGAATAAACTAAGTGTTACCCTTCCCATTTGATTAATTATTCCCACACTTACTAGTTTTAAACAATTATGAGCAAGGTGATAACATGTGATATGATGTAGCCCCAAACGATACATGGGAAAAATATAAACAAATGTATATACACACAACCCAAATCCCAAAATGTACAGTACGTGCGTGCCAGGAACTAGTGTCACGGGCAACTATCTGACTATACAAGGATCATATATATACAAATCCACAGTTTGAATGAAAATGACGGGAAAAACAACATAGGAGAACTCCATGGAGCTGCCAGGGATCGCCAGGAAGAACAGTTCACCGTGAAGTCTAATCAACCCGAATTAGTATCTAACAGCGGCCTAATAGTCAAATGTACCAGCCTCCGGACCTGTACAGTCAAGTACAGAAGAAGAAGTGCAGCATGAGTACATAATAAATATGTACCCAGTGAGTATCCCGTCTAAACTCGAAGGAGTAGTGACGAGAGGTCGACTAAATACTCACGAAGGTCGAACAATATAATATATAATGAGATATGGCTAAGGCAATAGGTATGTAAACATGTAAACAACAAGGTACATAGCAAGTAACGTAACCCAGATAAATATCAGGAAAATGAACAGTAAAGTACCAAACATCCTCTCATAACCAATACCTGACAAACCCATCACAAGTGACCCAGAACTCAAGTGATCATAGACATACCAGAACAAGACAACCGGACGGATCATAAGGGTGGTCGTAAGGACTGAGTTCATAAGCTAACCCACGATCATGAATCATACCTGCGACTCGCGTGCTGACTCGAGATAATAAGCTGACTCACGATCGCGCATCGTACCTGTGACTCGTGTGCTGACTCGATAATGATAAGCTGACCCACGATCGCGCATCATGCCTGCGACTCTTGTGCTGACTCGATAATAATAGTAATAAACTAACCCACGGTCACGCATCATACCTGCGGCTCGTGTGCTGACTCGATAACAAGTGCATATATATATATATATATATATGTATGTATGTATGTATATATATATGTATATATATAAGTACATATGTGTACTAACTCAATAGTGAACTCGACTGGACTGTGCCAATACCACGGATAGCCAATTGGGATTTAAATCATAATATTTTACCTTTCCATATCACCTCAACAGTAATCACAACTCATAGCACATACAAGGTACAAATAAGGCACATAGAGGCATGCTCGTGAGTCCTAAAACTACCCGACATAGCAATATAGTCGCCACGTACATACTCTCGTCTTGGTACGTACGGGGCCCCCACAACGTGTATACATAGCAAATGATGAACCTATGGGGAGATTTCCCCCTTAAAATGTTAGAAACGAGACTCAACTCGTGATGAAACCACCCCTCGGATCAAGGATGCGGCCGAATCTTTGAATTCTACCCTCGACGGCTCGCAACTAGCCAAATATAGTATAATTGAATCAATTTAATCTAAAGGAAGAGAAATTAACTAATTAACACAAAATTTGACATTCTTGAAGGATTTTGGAATTTCGACCCCGGGCCTACACGTTCAAATCCCGAAAATTCTCGAGGGAATCACTTACCCGAGGCCTAAGGATCATAATTACGTGATTTTTACAGGAATTCATGGCTTTAAACGGATAATTCACGAATTTCTCAAAAGCCCTAATTTACTACCCAAATTTCAAGAATTTGATGATTTAAAAGAGAGATTCACTATGAATTGATGTTAAAACTAGTGTAATTTATGAAATTTACTTACCTCAATAGCAAGGTGGAACAGTCCTTTTGAAGGCTCTCCAAGAACTCAAGGAAGAAGAAGCAAATGGTGGACTAAGGCTAAATCTCGTATTTAAATGAAACCGCCTAGATTTTACTTAACCGCGATCGCGAAGGACAACTGGCCAGACCTCTGCGATCGCAGAGGAGGTCCTCTGATCGCGTAGGGTAAAAATGCCTGCCCCCCCTTCCCCCGACCTAACTCTATGCGAACGCGATAAGGGCCTGCGATCGCGAAGGCATGGGATCCAGCCTTCTGCGATCGCGAAGACAGGGATGCGATCGCGAAGGCCAAGGACTCGACCTTCCACGATCCCAAATAGGAATCTTCAATCGCGAAGAGCAATTAGAAGCCAAGCCCAATTCCTTCTCCGCGATCGCGATCGCGAAGAAGGAAACCAGACAGCAAAAATCTGGTTTTTCTAACTTAGCTCCCAGGGATCCAAAACTCACCCAAGCCCCTCGGGACCCTGTCCAAAAGCACCGGCAAGTTTGTATTCATGATACGGCTCGCTCGAACTTCCGGAACATGAAAAACAACAACAAAACTCGGAATTCAACCCCAAAACCAAATTGAATCAAACTTAAGAACTTAAGATTCTAGAATTCACTTCAATTTGCAAAACGGGCCTATACTACTCGGAATGAGCTCAAATTTTGCAGACAAGTCATAAATGACCATACAGAACTATTCCCAGTCCCAGAATTCCATTCGGAGCTCGATAGCATAAAATCACGTCCCAAACCAAATTTCAAACTTAAGGAAATCTTGACTTCCATTTCGAGCGCCGAAATGCTCCCGTGGTCATAGAAAACCCGTTCCAATCATATGCCAAAGTCTGAAGTCATCATACAAAGCTATTGGATCTGTCATAACTCGATTCCGAGGTCGTTTTCTCAAAATGTTGACCAAAGTCAAACTTGGCCAAATAGGCAAACCTTAAGGAACCAAGTGTTCCTAAATCACTTGAACCACTCCCAAATCCTGAACCACCCATCCTCACAAGTCATAAAACACAAATAGCCGTTATGGAAGGTTTTATTTAAGGGAAGGGGATCCTAAGACGCAAAACGACAGGTCGGATCATTACAATATGGATCAAATCAATGTAATACCTGGTATGTCACTCCTCGAAGAGGGGCTACACGTGGTATTAAAGTGGCGGTCATCATATCCATATTTATCTTTTCTCACCTTGTAAAGGTAATTAGAGCGAGTGTTGGTCAACGACCTCTATTGCATGCTATTACCCGTCCCTTCCTAATAGTCCTTGGAGGAGTTTAGGACTTCTATCCTAGGAGGGAGGTTCTGGGCAGACCCTCGAGTTTAAAGGCAAAATACTAAGCAACAAATAAGAAACATATAGGACTTCAATTAAGGGGGATAAACATATAAACAGGAAAAGGCTCAAGTACCTTCACAGATAATGCAAATAAGCAGCATGACTCAAACACAGTTAAAGTCTTTTGATTCAGATCCTAAAACATGGTATCTAAGTGATAATAACAAAGAGGCAGATTTGTTCATAACTCAGAGATAAAGTCTTAATCAGTTTTGCCTAATGATTTTTTAAACATGTTGATAATTAGGCAGTGTACATTGAAAAGGAATATTTCCAGTTTTAATGAACTTAATTACCTAAGGCTTGCCTAGGCGTGTAAGAATACTCAGCAGTTACCCAGATTTTGTTAAAGAAATTGTTTGAGTTGTTTTTCCTAAACATGTTGTACCTAGGTGCGCACAAAATGCCCAAATACTACCAATTATTTAGGGTAAAACAATTTTTAGTCCTTTTCCCATGCATCAGTAGTTAACTTAGGTGTAGAACATGATATCTAATATGCACATGCAGAATGAGTTGTATGAGGAATTCCTAAGCAGGATTTTCTAAATGCATAAAGTTACAATGTTTGAACATGCTTCTAGAATATGCAACAAGTATGAGTATGACTTGTTTATTAGCGCATTGTTATCCTAGGCAGAATTTCTAAGTGTACCACAATATTATAGCAATATTAGGCCTGGTTTACATGAATAGCTGGTTTTAATCTTATAGCATGATTTTCTAAGTGATAAAGATAATACCATACCAAGATGCTAAAACAGTAAACATGGACCTAAGGAGTAGGATATCTAATGCACGATATGCTTGCATAAATTAGTCCTAAACATGAAATCTAGTGCACACGCAGGAAATGTAAACCAAGAAACATGGTGTCTACCCTTTAATCAACTACAACATGCATATTGCCCTTCCCTTTTCACTATCCATCCCCAGAGTTGTTTACGAATATTATTACAGACCATTGGGCACAAATTACATAAGGTATAAAGTAAAATAAGAAGTTACATTGTAGGGAGCCTACTGATTGGCCCAAAATCTCCAAAATGCCTCATTGCCATTTGATTCACAACCTTTCACATGATCCAGGTGTGTCAGAGTTCCCTAAGGATCTCAAGGGATCTCAGGCAGTTCTCACACCCAAAGTCAATTTGAGTAAGTGCAGTGTGGAAGAGCCATCCTTAGTGTGTCAGAGTTCAGAGGGAGCTCATAGGGTCCCAAAGCAATCACACACTAAATGGGCAGAACCTAGACTTCTAAGAGTATATGAGAGTGCTTGATATAGTTTTAAAAAGAATTGAGTTGAGAAAACAGTTTGAAAATGATCCATCCAGAATTAGTTATTGAAAGAAAAAACAATAGAGTGTTTAACTCTAATTTGAAAACAGTTTTGAAAGAAGGTGAGTAGGGCAATCTCAGAATCAGAGTAGCACACATAGTTCAGGGACGCAAACACAAACAGGTAAAAGGGAATTGAGGGACAAGTAGTTCACATGTAAGAGCATATTTGCACACAGGTATACATTAGAGAAGGTATTATAGGACTTAGACAGTCATAACACATTTTATCACAAATGCTCATTCGAGGAGCTTAACAGCATTAGATTGAGGGGTGCTAAAAAGGTTCATACATTAGGTTTAGGGAAGGGGTTTAGGATTACTTAGTAGCTAGGGGGTCTTGAACACATGCTGATCATGTACTGGGTTAGGGAGTAAGGCAGAATTGTTACAAACAAATAGGAGGAGCAATAGACATGCTGAAATAAGGGGAAGGGAAATCACATAAACATAATAGATATGCTAGTTACAGGGTAAGCAGTAGAAGCACGAAAGGAATAAGAGAAAGTGCAATACGAACATAAACATGTTGTTTTAGATGCTGTAAATCAAATAGAAGACATAACAGTCAAGAGTGAGAGAATAGAACAGTAGTATGCAGAGAAGTAAAGCAATAGAACAATAGTGTGCAGAGCAAGAGAGAGAAACAATGTATAAAGAGATAGAACAGTAGAGTAGCACGTTACTCAGTGTTGGCTTTCAGCCGACTAAGTAGCCAGTCGTCAATAAGAGAAGCAAGCGAGAATGTGTAGGAAAGTAAGAGACATCAATGAGTATGCTTGTGTCTGTGTGTGTCTGATATTAATGAAAGAGTTGTGTATTTATAGTTTTTAAAACTAAGTAGAGAATAAGGCAAGAATCATAGTTAGTGATAATTTTAGCAACATGTACCAATTAGAATCAAATCAGCATAAGAACTTCCATTAATTAAGGAATTAGACTCAAACGGTAATAGATAGTGGAAAATAAGGAATGAAATCATGTAAGACAGAACATGACATATAATGAAATAAGCATAAGTATAATGCAAATATGTCACATGTAATAAAGACTAGATTCAGAATATTATAATTAAGGAAAGCCTTGAGAATCAGTTTAATAGCCTAGTCGACTATAGAATAAGGTAAGAAAATATTTCAACAGGTTAAAATCAATAGAGAATATCGTGCGGGATCAGTAAAGAGTCAATCACCGAGATTCAAGGACTCACAAATAGAAAACAATATTGATTTAGGAGAAATTAGCATAAATATATGAGAACAAACGGAATAAGACTCATAATAGAAAAGAATCAGAAACCCTAGCAAGCAAACATTGTCACATAAATCAGGGGATTCACATAGAGCACATAGTCTAAACGATTTGAAGGAATTAATAGAATAAACACAAAGAGCGGAAAGAAAAAAATACCGAGCACATACTGTTCATGATAAACAAACATGTATGCATATTATCAATGACGGACTCAGAATCACATATTAAAACCAAGAAACATAGGGTTTTAGCAAAACAGATTAGACAAAAGGGGAAAAGCTAGAGTAAACGTTTAAACATAATAAATATCATAGGATAATACTAAAAGTCAGAAAGAAAACCGTTTTAAAAAGGGTTTTAAGAACCACAGTTCTTGAAAAATGAAGAATCACCTGAAAAACAAAGGAGTCTTAAGAGAGAACAAGTGAAAAGCTCAAAATAAACATAGATCTGTTACAGATCTAGGAAGATCGGAAGATCTTAGAACTAGGGTTTCCAGAGAAAACCCAAAAGAGAAGAGAGACTTAAATATTACAGGCTTTTGGCCGGAAAATGAAAAGGCCATACTCGAACGACCATAGGAGGCCGAAAAACATGGTATGTGACCGGAGATGGGAGCGTGTTGCCTCAAGGTCGCTTAACCTTTATCAATGACACATACATGAAACGCGGAGCCGTAGGGTCGAGGAGGGGTGAGAACCCCATAGTTTTCGGCAGGGAGGTGGTCAGAGAAGGATAGACAGATCTCAAAAGGGGGGGAGGTTCTAGAGAGAGTCTTAGAGAGGGAGATAGACAGACAGGTGAGAAAATTAAACGGGGGAAATGAAAAAGGGGGGGTAGTCTTAGGTGTTAACTAAGGTAGGTTTTAATATGAGCCGTTGATTTGAATTGATCAACGGCTCAGATTAAAAGGGGATTGGGCCGGGTGAGATTTGAAGATTGGGCTAGGTATTAATTGGGCTAAGGGGCCCGGGTAAATTGGGTTAAAAGTTAAAATTAAAGTGTCTATGTTGGCCCAAGTCACATCATGGGTTTTGAAGATTGACAAATGTTTCACAAGTTGAACCAGGTCCATCAGAGCACACACATCTGAACGAAACAATTGGCACAAGAATCGTACATGCATAGGAGATATCAGTGATTGCTGAGTATCGAAGAACTAAGAGGATGTCTCCTAATACGAAAAGGTTGCAAACTAATAAAGAAGGTAGAAGTTGATTTCAGAAAGGGCAAAAATAGAGGAAGAAGTTGAGTTATATTCGAACTTCTTTTCCCAGGTAGAGTTTGATCAGAATCGAACCAATATACTCAACAATTGACTCTATAAATACTCAATGTATTTCTGCTGAAATTCTTTACGCACAAAGACTAAAGTGAATCAAGTTATGAAAGCAAAATTCCCAGAGTATTTTGCAAACAGAATCATTGTGCAAAGGCTACAGTTCAACTAGAAGAAACAGTTCCATCGTTTGAGTGTTGAGTCTAGTTGATTTGTAGTAGGAGTTTTTAACGTTGTATCTTTTCAGCTTTCATAGAAGCAATTGTAATAGGTACACTTTGTTCAAGACAGAATTAGCTTGAATCTTGTAGAAATTAGCTAGAGGCTAATTGATACAATAGGATTAGAGATAGTCCTAGGATTACAAAAGAGTTTATTTTGATAGTCCGTTTGGCTCAGAGTTTTTAGTGAAGTGTATGAGCAAATCATACTGAGGAGTAGGTCGTGGTTTTTTCACCTTTTGAGCCAGGTGTTTTCCACGTAAAAATCTTTGTGTCTTCACTTTACTGCTTTATTATTCTGCAACAGTAGAGATTAGTACACCAAGAAGAACCAGGTTCTTCTTATTAGGCAGCACTCAAAAATTGGGTACTTCACAATTAACGTATATTATTGTGTAGTATTGACGTCTAAAACATCAATCGGTATCAAAGCAGGTTATCCTTGAAAAGGCTAACACTTTGGAAAAGATCAAGATGAGTGCACCACCTACGAACTTGGAAGGTCAATCAACTTCAAGTCCACCACTCTTCAATGGTCAGTACTATTAGGATGAAGGACCACCTGATTTGAGAGGACTATGAACTCTAGGACATAGTCACTGATGGACCTCTTGCTACAATGAAGAAGACTGCTGAAGGTGTAGATGTACCTAAGACTAGGGCTGACTGCACGGCGGAAGATTTGAAGAAATGGGAGAATAATGCCAAGACAAAGAAGTGACTAGTGTATGGACTAGGTCCAAATGAATACAAAAGAATCCAAAGCTGCACCACAACCAAAGAAATCTGGGACACTCTACTAGTAGAGCACATGAAGGAATACCTCAAGTGAAGATGTCTAGAGGTACACTACTATACTCTCAGTATGAAAACTTCACTATGAAAGAAGAAGAGACAATTCAGGAGATGTACACAAGGTTCACAACCTTGACCAATGAACTCAAGTCTCTTTGAAGAATCATACTTGAAGAAGACAAGGTAGAGAAGATCTTGACAAGGGTTCTGCCTACCTCCTGGAAAGAAAGATCACTGCTATCCAGGAATCCAAAAATATGGCAACCCTTAGACTGGATTAGTTGATTGGAAATCTTACTACATATGAACTCAGAAGGCAAACCATGAAGATGGATGCCCTAAAGAAAGAGAGAAGTCTAGAACTAAGAATCACTGGGGGAGCAGATCTGGAGGAGGATGAGATGTTCATGATCACCAAAGAATTCAAAAACTTTCTCATGAGGAAGGAGGGAATCTCTATGGGAGGAAACTTCAACAAGGAAAAGGCACCAAAAAAGCGAGCTAATGAGGGATGCTACAAGTGTGGAAAGACTGGACATCTCACCAAAAAATGCCCTCAGTGGGAAGTAGAACGGATGATGGAGAGATATGAAAGAAAGAACAGGAAGAAGGAACTGGTCCAACCCAATAAAACCACAACAAAGGCTATGGTTGCTGCTTGGGGGGAAAGTTCAGACGAAGAATCAGAAGATAGTGAGACAGAAGATCAGGCTCTCATGGAAATTGGAGAATCTGATAAGGATTCTTATGAGAACTAGAGGTAAGTATCTCACATCTTAAAACAAAAATAAAGTTTTTATCTATGCAGAAACTCTCTGAGTTGCTACTTAACTTCATAGATGATTCTGAGGAAAAAAGCATAAAGAATGATCAACTATCTATGTGCAATGCTAAAAGAAAAATGTATGAACCTGGAAATAAGAGTCAGTGAATCTGAGAAGAAACACATTGTCTTGATGAACCAGGTTCATCCACTCGAAACTGAGATTCTAGAACTAAAATCTGAAAACTTAAAGTTAAGACTAGGATCCGGTAAAAAGGTAGTCGATCACTCTCATGCCATGTTAGAAGAAGACTTAGGAAAACTAAAAGATAAAATGTATGCCAAGGATGAGCAGATAAGATCTCTTAAAGAGGAGCTTGGAAAAGTTAAACATGAATTTGGAAGAACTCGTAAATGGAATAAGTCTTTTGATGCATTAACTTGGCTCCAATAGAATCATAGTAGCAACTGGAGAGGGCTTGGTTTTGGGAGTCAATTACCTAAGTGAGATCCCAAAAGCAAGTATCTCACTCTCCCTGAAAACAAGATCTGCACCCACTGTGGGAAGACTGGCCACTACAAATATGAGTGTACTGCAAAAGAGCAGGCCAGTCGAAAAAATGAGAGATTCATCAAAAAGAAAAACTGGCTACCAAATTGGGCCAGAAAAAAATCTGATTCATCCAATCTCTCATAGAAAAGGACCCAAACTAGTTTGGGTTCTTAAAACTAACCCCTGATTTCCTTTTGTCCGTACAAGTGAAGGGAAGCAGCCTAATTTGGTTCTTGGATAGTGGATGCTCTAAGCATATGACAGGGAACAAGAAACAGTTCCTTTCACTTGAAAATCTCAAAGGAGGAAATGTCTCATTTGGAAACGGAAAGAAAGGTGAAATAATTGGGGTCGGCAAGGTAGGTAAAGATGACACACGTTCAATAGAACATGTGTATCTGATAGATGGCTTGAAATATAGCCTAATCAGTGTGTCACGTCTTTGTGACAGAGGTAACCTTGTTGCTTTTACTTCCACAAAATGTTTTTTGATCAACCTGCGTACTGACAAGATTGTTTTGCAGGGAAAGAGAATGAACAATATCTATGTCATTGAGTTTTCCACACTGTCTGACAATGAAATCACTTGCCTTAGTGTGTTGGACAGTGATCCCCTCCTGTGGCACATACGACATGGTCATGCAAGTCTGACTCAGCTTAACAAACTAGTGGCTAAGGATTTAGTGATATGGCTTCCTAACATTAAGTACAAGGAAGACAAGGTTTGTGAGGCATGTGCAAGGGGGAAGCAGGTAAGATCTTCTTTCAAAAGTAATAAAATGGTCAATACCACCAGGACGTTAGAACAGGTTCATATGGATCTGTGTGGTCCTATGAGACCTTTGAGCAAATGTGGGAAGAGATATGTGATGGTTCTAGTGGATAATTACTTAAGGTTCACTTGGACCTTATTCTTGGCATCTAAGGATGAAGCATTTGATATGTTCACCTCATTTGTCAAGAAGATTCAAAATCAGTTAGGACATCAACTAGCATCCATAAGATCTGACCATGGTACTGAGTTTGAGAATGCTAAGTTTGCTGAGTTCTGTGATGAACATGGTGTCAATCACAACTTTTCTGCTCCTAGAATCCCATAGCAAAATGTGGTTGTTGAAAGGAAAAATAGAACTCTTGAAGACATGGCAAGAACCATGCCTCTATCAAGAAAACTACCTCACAGCTTCTGGGCAGAAGCATTAAACACTGCATGCTACATTATCAATAGATGCATGACTAGACCTCTGGTAGAGAAGACTCCCTATGAATTACTTAAAGGGAGAAAGCCCAACATACCCCACCTTAGGGATTTTGGATACAAGTGTTATGTGCATAATAATGGCAAAGATTCCCTAGCAAAATCTGATCCCAGAAGTGATGAGGGAGTGTTCTTGGGATACTCAGAACATAGCAAAGCTTATAAAATACACAATAAAAGAACTATGTGTGTAGAATAAGGTGTACATGTTGTGTTTGATGAAACTAACACTATTTCTGAGAGACAGGAACTAGAAGATGAGGAGCTTGGAATGGTAAGAAACAGTGACCACATTCAAGCACCTATGGCAGATGGAACAAGTGATGGACTAGGTCCAACTACCCCACGCAACTTGATAGGGGGAACTCTACATGAAAATCCTAGTCCTGATCCTATCCCACAACTACAAGACAACATGGAACAATCCAGAAGTGAACAACTGGTACTCAAACCACACAGATATCAAAGTTCTCACTCTCTTGAGAACATCATAACAGACTTGAGATCTCGAATCAAAATTAGATCTTCCTTCAAAAATTTGTGTGCATTTGATGCATTTCTATCCTTGATCGAACCAAAGGACACTGTTGAAGCTCTACAGGATGCTGACTGGGTAACTGCCATGCAAGAAGAGCTGAATCAATTTGAAAGAAGTCAAGTATGGAACTTGGTACCCAGGCCACTAGACAGATCAGTAATTGGCACCAAGTGGGTCTTCAGGAATAAGCTCGATGAGGATGGAACTGTTAAAAGAAACAAGGCAAGACTGGTTGTTCAAGGGTACAGTCAAGAAGACGGAATTGACTATGATGAGATCTTTGCTCCTGTGGAAAGATTGGAGGCAATCAGACTTCTTATAGCATTTTGTGCACACATGAATTCACTCTCCATCAGATGGATGTCAAGAGTGCCTTTCTAAATGGCTATTTGAAGGAAGATGTATTTGTAAAACAGCCTCCTGGTTTTGAAAACAAAGAGTCACCTGATCATGTATATAAACTTGACAAGGCTCTCTATGGTCTCAAGCAAGCACCTATAACTTGGTACAGGAGATTGTAAAAATTCCTGCTGGAACATGGGTATAAATGAGGAAAAATTGATGGTACTTTGTTCCTAAAGGAAAAGGGTAAGGATCTTCTGATTGTGCAAATTTATGTTGATGATATCACATTTGGGGCAACCACTGAAAAGCTTAGCAAGGAATTTGCTACATTAATGGGGAGTGAGCTTGAAATGAGTATGATGGGTGAGCTAACCTTCTTCTTAGGCTTGCAAAACAAGCAAAATTCAGTAGGAGAGTCATTGTGGGACTATGTGCTAGGTTTCAAGACAATCCAAAGGAGTCTCACCTCACTGCACTAAAAAGAATTTTTAGATATCTAAAAGGCACCACTGATTTGTGCCTTTGGTATCCTAAAGGTAGTAATTTTGACCTTATAGGATACGCTGATGCTGATTATGCAGGTTTCCTGGTTGACAGGAAAAGTACTTCGGGCATGGCTCACTATTTGGGCTCCTGCCTTGTATCTTGGGCCACCAAGAAGCAAAATTCAGTAGCCTTATCTACTGTTGAGGCTGAATATGTGGCTGCAACCTCTTGTTGTGCCCAGTTGCTCTGGATCAAGCAACAACTCATGGACTTTGGTATAGATGTGGGATGTATTACTATTTACTGTGATAACACTAGTGAAAGTAGTATGACAAAGAATCCGGTTCATCACAAGGGAACTAAGCACAAAGATGTTAGGCACCATTTTCTAAGGGATAATTATGAAAAATGAATAATCTCAATCGAACTTTGTGCTACTGATCATCAAATTGCTGATATATTTACCAAAGCATTGAGTAGGGAGCATTATGAGAGAAACATGATTGAATTAGGGATGATTAAGATCACCTAATTAAAAAAACAAAAATGGAAAAAAATGGAAAAATGAAAAAACAAATTGGCTAGAAAATTCTAATTAGGTAATTAATCATATTAATCATTGCTTAGTACTATGTCTTTATTGCCATACTCTTTTTCCATGTATTAATATGATTCCCTAGTTGCTAATGATGTTTCTCTATCTTTGTAATATGAGGCAAAACAAAGATTTTAACAGGATGAACCTGGTTCATCCATGTTGATTCATATGACTGACAAGGTACGTTCTCATGTCCACACATTTATTAATTCAAGTACAGTCATACATGAGCAGGACTCTATATATTTGTGGTTCAAATTCAAAATTCTCTTACTTACCCAAATATTGAATTAGTTTCAGAAGTCTCGTCTCACTTAATTAGCCTGGTTTTAGGGGGTAAATAACTGTCTAATCAACGTCTATTCAATGTCAGTTTAGATCGATTAGAATCCCACTTCAGTTAATACTCTTCCGTTGTAGTCTCCCCAGCCACAAGTTATAAAAAGGCCATCATTACCCCAGTCTGCATAAAGTAACCGTCGAACCTTGTTCAACTCACTCAACTCACAACCAAAACTTCTACTTGCTTTTTTCTCTCTAACAATTCTCAAAATTATGTCGTCACCTCCATCAGCTTCTTCTGATTCATCTCCAAACCCTGATTATGATGGAGGAAACTATGAATCAATCTCCAATTCTCCATCAATTTACAGTTTTGAATCACCAGAGAAGTCGTCAACCCCTGAACACCCACCTATCCCTGAAACCACACCAAACCCTACCCAAGCCCCCAGGCCTCGCCATGTTAAAATTCATGCACACAAATCTAAGTCTTCTAGTTCTAGGGCTAAGTTCTTGGAGGAAATCATACAAGCTGAAGAAGGATCCAAGCCAGAATCGTCCAATGAATCTTTTAAATCAGCCAATGATGAAGAAGCACCTAGTTCAACCAGTGTTGACAAAAGGTAATCCTGAAGCTACTTCTGAAATTACTTCTGTTGATAAACGATTTGTGTTGGTGGGGTATGTGGTAGATGTTGAAGTGCCAAAAAGGCAAAGAAAATCTGGGAAAGAGAAAGTTCTTAATATTGAGGGAGATGTAGGTGTGAGGGGATCTGGGGAGGATGGTACCACACTGGCAATATGTGGTCCCATTCTTGAAAATCTTGAAAACGATGTCACAATCTTAGGGTGAACTAGTGGAGTTGAGGAAGTTGCTGCTGGGTTAGAAATCTTGAGGAAAGGAACAGATGAACCTGTTTCATCTAGGGACGAGACACTGGCAGAATGACTCAAGAAACTGGGGGACTCATATAACCCTTAGAAAAGAAGGACTCAAAAGTCCAAGAAGTCTAAAGCCCAAGTTCCTTCAAAGAAAAGGAAAGTTGGTGTTTCTGTTGATGTACCTGTCCCTAAGGTACGTGCTACTCGAAATACAGTGAGAGAAGAAGAAGAACAGTTGGAGAAGGCTGTGCAAGAGAGAAAGAGAAAGAAGGCAGAAAAGGGGAAAGCAAAAGTAGGAGAGCCTGTTGAGGCGGTTGTGATTGAGGAGGAGATGTTTGACCTGGTCCAACAAGAGGAGCTTCCTGCTCCAATTGTGGTTGGGTCACATAAACCCAAAAAGGCTAAGGATTCTTCCAAGAAGTCAGCTACTTTGCCTGCCACAACCTCAGGAAGTGCCAAAAGGACCAGGTCTAAGGCGAAAAAGGTTAAGATTGTTGAAAAGGATGAGGACTGGAGTGGGGAGGAAGAGAAAGAGATGGATGAAGTGACTGACAAAGTCACTATGTTTGGAAAGAGACCTATTCTGTAAGGAAAGCTGATGAAAGATTTTGAGGAACCCGGAATGCAATACTTGCTAGAGTTTTTGGAGTTGCTGGGCTGGAAGGACATGGTCCTTCGCATGGAAGGAAGGTTGGTCAATGCTGAAGAGGTAGAGTTTATGGGGAATTCCACAGTCAAGAACGGGAGGGGCACCTCTGTTTTAAAAGGAGTTGAAGTCTCCTTTGATACTCAAGAATTGGGTGTCATTCTAGACATTCCTGCTGAGGGATACAAGGACTACACAAGGCAGAGATGGCCTTATCTAGATGGAATGTCCTCAGTAATCCATATCACCAGGTTTTTCAGTGAAATGAGAGAGAAATTGAACCCAGGGTTGTTTACAAGAGTGAGATGAAGCCTGAGCATAAGTTATTCTTCGAATTTGTCATCAAATGCTTGCTACCCAGACAAGAAAGAAGACACATTGCTAATTACATGGATTTGACTCTTATGGAGTGTTTGTATAGGGGTAAGAAAATTAATTGTCCATCGTTCATAATCCAACTCTTGGACAGAGTGGTGAATGGGACCAAAGCTCATGCAACCCCATATGGATTCATTCTGACAACAGTTCTTGCTCACTTGGGGGTTCCTACGAAGAAGGTTGAGATGGCTACTGCTAAGGATTACTTTGGAAAGGACACACTGATGTCTTGTGATTATCTTGTCAATGCTCCGGCAGATGAACCTGGTTCATCTCGGAAGCAACCAGTAAACAGAAAGGTCCAAACTCTGGTGCAGGAAAGGGAGTTAAAGGATATGGATATCCTTCAATTGAAATCTTGCTTAATTGACTTGGAAGCTAAGTGTGATACTCTCAAAGATGTACTAGCAAAGGAGAAGGAGAAGAAGAAGAATGAAGGTGTACTATACCAAATGTTGTCCCTCCTTCAATCCAAGAACCCAGCCTCATTTGCACCCTCCCAGTCTTAGGATTGTCCAGTTCCCACCCCCAAAACCATCTATGACCCAGTTCGAGATATTTGTCTTTTTGTTTTAGTTTTTTTTTTTTGCTCATGTCTTGGTTGTTTTTGCTTTAATCTGTTTGGTGTTTGATGACCAATGCTAATCAACGAAGCTTGTTGTTTTGAAAAATGTCTCAATTTATTATTTAGCTTACATCTTTGGTTTCGTGTGTTGATAAATCATGTTTGCATCTGCGGTTGCCTAAATCGGCCATGAGTAAGAATTAAAAACTAGTAAGTATCATTTTGTAACTTTTCGATGATGCCAAAAGGGGGAAGATGTGTGCTTATGATTTTCAAAAATATTTCGAAGTGATATTTATAACCTAATGAACCTGGTTTCTCAATGATTAATGCTTAAAACTATACAAAGTGTTTGAAGTGTATACAGGATAAAAGCATAGAGTTTGTCATCATCAAAAATGGGGAAATTGTTGGCCCAAGTCACAACATGGGTTTTGAAGATTGACAAATGTTTGACAAGTTGAACCAGGTCCATAAGAGCACACACATCTGAACGAAACAATTGAGACAAGAATCGTACATGCATAGGAGATATCAGTGATTGCTGAGTATCAAAGAAATGTCTCCTAATACAAAAAGGCTGCAAACTGATAAAGAAGATAGAAGTTGATTTCAGCAAGGACAGAAATAGAGGAAGAAGTTGAGTTATATTCGAACTTGTTTTCCCAGGTAGAGTTGGATCAGAATTGAACCAATATACTCAACAATTGACTCTATAAATACTCAATGTATTTCTGCTGAAATTCTTTACGCACAAAGACTAAAGTGAATCAAGTTCTGAAAGCAAACTTCCCAGAGTATTTTGCAAACAGAATCAGTGTGCAAAGGCTGCAGTTCAACTAGAAGAAACAGTTCCATCTTTTGAGTGTTGAGTCTAGTTGATTTGTAGTAGGAGTTTTTAACGTTGTATCTTTTCAGCTTTCATAGAAGAAATTGTAATAGGTACACTTTGTTCAAGTTAGAGTTAGCTTGAATTTTGTAGAAATTAGCTAGAGGCTAGTTGATACAATAGGATTAGAGTTAGTCCTAGGATTACAAAAGAGTTTATTTTGTAAGTTGTTTGGCTTAGTGTTTTTAGTGAAGTGTTTGAGCAAATCCTACGGAGGAGTAGGTCGTGGTTTTTTCACCTTTTGAGCCAGGTGTTTTTCACGTAAAAATCTTTGTGTCTTTATTTTACTGCTTTAGTATTCCGCAACAGTAGAGATTAGTACACCAAGAAGAACCAGGTTCTTCTTATTAGGCAGCACTGAAAAATTGGGTACCTCACAATTAACTTATATTATTGTGTAGTATTGACGTCTAAAACATCAGGCTAAATGTTAAATACCCAAAAAAACAGCTAAATAATTAATAAAAATGGCCAATAATTATATAAAATGAAATTAAGGGTAAGTAGATGAAATTAAAATGATTTATTAGTATAAAAATGTATAATGACTAATTATTGAGTAAAATAGTACAAATAATTATGTAATTAGGCTATAATTTCAAATTCATTGCAATTATAGCCAAATAAGGCTAATTAGGCCAATTTGTAAAATACGTTTGCCTTAACGGGACCTAAAAATTATATATTAAACCAAGATCTATTTTGAAATCATTTGTTATGCAATTTATCATTAAATATTGGAGATATAAATACTGGATAAATTAGAATAAATTAATAAAAATGTGGAAAAATTATATAAAAATGCCAATCATTATAAAAATTGATTTTAAAGGTATATATGCAAAATTAAAAATAATTTGACGAATAATTGGGTATCAACATATGCCTCTCTTTACCCGGAAAAGATGAAAGAGTTGTGGGGTAAAGATATGATGGCCAATTTTGACCGAGCGAAATAGTGTGAAGAGATTTAGGTCGTGCCCTGGTTTCTGAGTTGCCTACATATCCCTGATTTTACAGGAATCAGGTCGTATGTAGTTCAGGAGCTATCGATGAAGTGTACCGATGGAGTTTTTACAAGAACGGGCGCAACATAAATAGTTGGATGAATAAACGGCTTACGGGGATGGTTATTGAGAACTGGAGCGGGGCCGCTCCTGTTAGGGTAACCAATGCTCGTCGGATTACCTGCAAATAAGTGATACAAGCATATATCGTGCGTAATTTAAACATAATGCAAGTTCGCGTTAGACTATGAATGTTGTCTTCGGACGGTTAAGGATGGCGTCCTCAGACCATGATTTCTTGGTCCATGAATTGCTTGATGAGGGATTCACAACCATGCAATGATGTTCTCGGGCCTTGAGGATGGTGCCTCCGAACCATGACGCCTTTGAATAATGATGTGCAAAGTTGAGAGAGATCCTCATGCCATGACATGGTGTTCTTGGTCTATGAAGATGGTGCCTCTGAACGACGACGTCTTTGGATAGGTTGGTGGTATTTCAGCCCATGAAATGCAATAATATGATGCGGACAACAGAGCTTAGTCTTGATAATTGAAGGGAAGATCTTAGACCGAAAGAAAAGCGAAGTAAATAGTGCTTGAGACAACGCTTAGTCTCGATGAAAAAGTAAATTGGAGGCAGAGCTTAGCCTCGAAAGGCAGAAAAGTAGCCTTATGCAAAGGGAGGTAGAGCTTAACCTCGGAAGGCAGAAAGGTAGCCTTATGTAGGAATGCAGATGTAGATAGAGGTAGAGCTTAACCCTGGAAGGCAGAATGGTAGCCTTATGGAAGATGTAATTGCAAATGGAGACAGAGCTTAGTATCGGAAAGCAGAAAAGTAGCCTTATGCAAATGGAAAGAAGATGCAAATCGAGATAGTGCTTAGTCTCAGAAGGCAGATAGTGTGCTTTGGGCCTTTCTGATCTTTCATGCCTGCATACAAAGAAAAGCAGTGAGTTCTGTAAATGGGGAAGGTTAGTTCGTATCCCTGATGGCTTTGCTTGACTTGTTCAGCTGGATCTGATGATACCGTTCGTATCATTAGGGTAGCATTTTCTAAAAAAAGTTGTTTCAATAATAAGTATGCATGATTTTGTAAAATGTAGTATAAATATATAATTTAAAATAGCTTTTAGATGAACCGACGACCGTGACACGGTTCAAGAAATTGCAACCTCTCATGCTACGGAATTTTGAGGGTCCTCCTCAAAATTCTGCCCCACTTTGATTGGTTGATGTTTATGACTGTTGCACATGCGGCGATTGGCTGAATATGCTTCGGCAATTTGAGGGTCCTCCTCAAAATTCCGCCCCAGTTTCCAATTGCGGGGGAATATGGAATTTTTTATTGAATTTTGACCGAACCAATTGGGTTGCCTACGTATCCCCTCTTAAATAGGAAGCAGGTCAGGCGTAGTTCAATTTACATCATTGAGAAAGTATAAAGATTACACATAATAGCATTTGACTGCGTCTGAATTGGTTGACTTTGGCTAGACTTCTCCGTCCATTTCTAAAAGTATGAGAGCTCCTCCTGCCAGTACTCACAGAACCATGTATGGACCTTGCCAATTGGGAGAGAATTTCCCTTTGGCTTCCTCTTGATGTGGAAAGATTTTCTTTAACACCAGTTGCCCTGGTGCAAACGATCTCGGCTTGACTCTTTTGTTGAAGGCTTTGGACATTCTATTCTAGTAGAGTTGACCATGACATATTGCATTCATCATTTTTCCGTCTATGAGGGCCCGTTGCTCATAACGGTTCTTTACCCACTCTGCATTGCTGAGCTCAGCTTCTTGTATGATCCTTAAGGAAGGAATTTCAACTTTGGCCGGAATAACATCCTATATGCCATAATCCATCATGTTAGGAATTTCCCCGGTTAATGTGCGTACTGTGGTGTGATATCCGAGTAAAGAGAATGATAACTTCTCTTGCCACTGCTTGTGCTTTTCTATCATCTTCCTCAATATCTTCTTGATGTTTTTGTTAGCGGCTTCTACAGCTCCATTCATCTGAGGTTGGTAGGTTGTGGAATTCTTGTGTTTGATTTTGAAGGTCTTGCACATAGTTTTCATAAAGTCACTGTTAAGATTGGAACCATTGACAGTGATGATTGACTCTGGGATTCCGAATCGACAAACAATGCGGTCGCGGACAAAGTCTGCCACGACTTTCTTAGTTACTGCTTTATAGGATGCTGCTTCGACCCACTTAGTGAAATAGTCAATTTCTACTAGGATGAACCTGTGTCCATTGGAGGCGGTAGGCTCGATTGGTCCAATGACATTCATACCCCAGGCGGCAAACGGCCATGGTGAGCTTATTGCATTGAGCTCATTTGGGGGTATCTTTATCATATCTGCGTGTACTTGACATCGGTAGCATTTTCGGACATCCTGGATGCAATATGTCTCCATATTCATCCATAAATAATTAGCTCTGAGTATCTTCTTGGCCAAAACAAAACCGTTCATATGCGGGCCGCAGGTCCCAGCATGAATCTCCTCTAGTAGCTTTGATGCTTCCTTTGCGTCGACACATCTTAATAGTCCTAAATCGGGAGTCCTCCTATATAGGATTCCTCCGTCATGAAAGAAATGGTTGGACAATCTTCGGGAGTGTGCACTTCTGAGTGTGATTTGCAAGCTCTGGGTACTCTCCCTTTGCTAAGTATTCTTTGATACCATGAAACCAAGGCTTTCCGTCTACTTCTTCTTCAACATGGGCACAGTAAGTTGGCTAGTTATGGATCTTCACTGGAATGGGATCAATGAAATTCTTGTATGGATGCTGAACCATAAATGAAAGAGTGGCCAATGCATCGGTGAACTCATTTTGGATCCTGGGGACTTGCCGAAATTCCGTTTTTGTAAATCTTTTTCTCAATTCCTGTACGTGGTGCAGATACGGCAGTATCTTGGAACTCTTTGTTTCCTATTCTCCTTGTACCAGATGTATGAGCAAGTTTGAATCACCAATCACTAACAGCTCTTGGGCGTTCATGTCAATAGCCATGTTGAGCCCTAAGATGCAGGCTTCATTTTTCGTCATATTATTGGTGCAGGGAAATCTGAGTTTAGCAGATACCGGATACTGTTGACCAGTTTCCGATATTAGAACAGCCCCAATTCCGACTCCTTTGAAATTTTCCGCTCCATCGAAGAACATTCCCCATTCGTCATAGGATTTTGTAATGGCTTCTCCTATGAATGATACATCTTCAACGGGAAAATACATTTGTAGGGGTTCCTATTCTCCGTCTACAGGGTTCTTAGCAAGATGGTCTGCCAATGCTTGTTCCTTGACTGCCTTCTGAGGCACATAGACAATGTCGAACTCACTCATCAAGATTTGCCACTTGGCCAGCTTGCCGGTGGGCATGGGCTTCTGGAAGATGTACTTTAAGGGATCCATCCTTGAGATCAGATACATTGTGCATGTACAGAAGTAGTGTCTCAGCTTCTGGGCTACCCAAGTTAGAACACATCAGGTATGTTCCAATAGAGAGTACCGAGTCTCGTACGGAGTGAACTTCTTACTCAGATAATAGATGGCCTACTCTTTTCTTCCTATTTCATCGTGCTGCCCCAGAACGCAGCCAAAATCTCCATCTAGCACTACAAGGTAGAGTAAGAGAGGTCTACCTGGCTCGGGTGGTACTAAGACTGGCGGCATTGACAAGTACTCCTTAATTCTATCGAAAGCCTTTTGGCACTCGTCGGTCCATTTAGTTGTGGCGTCCTTCTTCAGCATCTTGAAGATTGGCTCACATATAACTATAGATTTTGCTATGAACCGACTGATGTAATTAAGACGTCCCAGGAAACTCATCACATCTTTCTTGTTCTTTGGCGGTGGTAGTTCTTGGATGGCTTTCACTTTCAACAGATCCAGTTCTATTCCTCGACGGCTTACAATAAACCCAAGCAATTGCCCAGCAGCAACCCCGAATGCACAATTTGCAGGGTTTAATTTCAGATTGTATTTCTGCAATCTATTGAAAAACTTCCTCAGATCTTCTACTTGGTCTGCAACTTTCTTTGACTTGATGATAACATCATCCACGTATACCTCAATTCCCTTGTGTATCATATCGTGGAAGATAGTGGTCATAGCTCTCATATAGGTCGCCCTTACATTTTTCAGGCCGAACGACATCATCTTGTAACAGTATACTCCCCACGGCGTAATGAAAGCCGATTTCTCAGCATTTTCTTTATCCATCCAGATCTAATGATAACCAGCGAAGCAATCCACGAATGACTGTAACTCATGCTTGGCGCAAATGTCGATTAGGATGTGTATGTTTGGCAGGGGGAAGTCGTCTTTTGGACTGGCCCGGTTGAGATCCAGGGTAGTCTACACAAACTCTGACCTTCCTATCTTTCTTTGGCATTGGCACAATGTTGGATACTCCACAACCCTGAGAACCTTGGCGTTGATCTGCTTGGTGACTTCTTCCTTGATTTTAAAACTCATGTCAGGCTTGAACTTTCTGAGCTTTTGTTTTATTGGTGGACACATTGGATTGGTTGGAAATGAGAAACAATGGATGTACTCACACCCGTCATGTCATCATACGACTAGGCGAATATGTCCTCATACTCCTTTTCTGACGGCGACAAATAAATGCTGATTTGAGTCTCCTTGACATTTTCTGAATATCCTAGGTTGACAACTTCGGTCCCGTCCAGGTTGGACTTAGGTCTGTTCTCAAACTTCTCAATTTTTTTGACCATCTCGTCAGGTATATCATCTTCTTCTGATTCAACGTCCGTTTTTTGTGTTGTCTCGTTGCATGTCACATTCATTGGTTCATCAAGATAAGTAATATTAATGATGCATAGATAAAGTAGTGAGAGAAAAACAATAATAATAAATATTGACGAGTAAAAACTAAATGAGCTTTTGATAAATTGAATGAAAGTTTTGAACATTGAAGATCTTATTGCAGGAATTGAAAGATGGTAAAAAGAAAATTATTTAGAAAAAAAGAAGACAATGAACGATGCTTGTTTTAGCCTTGCTACCCCGAGGCTCGTCGGGCTCTAGGTGTTCTAATAGTCCAATTCTTGATATACGCTCCTCTGCTTACGGCATGTATGGAAGGGCTTTCCTCCCCCTCCTCCTCGAGAACGACACAACAATCAATGTGATCATCCTCCAAGAATAAATTTCACAATGCTGCAAGTGCCTCTTCTTCTTCTTCTTCTGACACATAGATAATGCCGACCTGATGGAATGTCTGCTTCAGATGCGGTATTGGCTGCTCCAGTGGGTAGTAAAGACCGCGCCATGGTGGTGACCAACTATTGAATTCTTCCTAAGTATATTCGTATCCCAAACCGAAAGTGGTGCCATGTTTCTTGATCTTTATGGTTTGGAGATTCCTTGGAGATTCTTGTCGGGCCCTTTGCTAGGCTCGTACCCACTCCAGCTTAGTATACTTTTGATTTTTCTATCCCACCATTTGTCCTTGTCTATGGCATTGGCCCGTTCAATATGATGGTAAGTTTCTCCACGCATCTTCCTTCTACCTTCGACCACCGAAATAGTCTGACGACTGTATATGGGCTTGCTTCCGTCGCCATGAATGATTACCTCTTGGTGATTCCATTCAAACTTTACTGCCTAATGCAGCATTGATGCTACGGCCCCAGCAGCATGTATCCATGGCCGTCCTAATAGAAAGTTGTAGGATTCTGGCACATCTATTACTTGAAAGTCGACCTCGAACCAAGTTGGCCCCATCTGCAAGCACAGGCTAATCTCGCCAATAGTGGACCTCAGAGATCCATCAAAAGCTTTTACATTTATCCCTCCATCTCTTATCTCGTGCAGCCCTTTGCCTAGTTTCTTGAGCGTTATCAACAGACAGATATTGAGACTGGATCCCCCGTTGATAAGAATTCTTGTGATGAAATATTCCTCGCATTGCACAGTGATGTGCAGGGCTTTGTTGTGACCTAGCCCCTCAGGTGGCAGCTCGTCCTCGTGAAAGGTGATCTTATGACTTTCCAACACTTGGCCTACCATATTGGCCATTTCCCCACTAGTGATATTATTCGGCACATATGCTTCATTCAAAACTTTAAACAAAGCATTCCTGTGTGCCTCAGAATTTTGCAGCATGGAGAGAATAGATATCTGAGTTGGGGTCTTGTTCAGCTGGTCGATGACAGAATACTCCTTGGCATGTACTTTCCTCCAAAGGTCATCTGGACCTGTCTTGATGATGGGTGGCCTATTGGAAGCCTGCTTGCTCGATTCAACCAGATGTTCAGGCGTGTAGACTCTACCAGTTCTTGTCATATCCTATACCGCAGGTGTGGAACATGTGCCTTAGCAGGTGGCAGGACTACAACCTCAAATGGTGCGGGTGCCTTGGCCGGAGGCATGACTTCGACCTCAATAGGTGCAGTTATCCTTGCAAATGGCGTTGCTTCAAACTCAAGAGGTACAGACATATCTACCTCAGCATCCTTGGACGGCTGAATCTAGACTATGATTGGGTTAAGAGTAATCGCTGGTTTTTTTGGGTCGTCGCCTTCTACGATCAACCCGATCTACCCCTTGGGGTCCCAATCTTCTTCTATTTCAATCATGTGGATTCCTCCACCCTTATGGTCTGGGAGAGGATTGTTGCAGATGTTGGGAGCGGATTCCTTTGCCACAATGATCTTGTTATCAATCAAGGACTGTATCTTATCTTTCCAAGAGCGGTATTCATTGATGGTGTGTCTTTTCTTGCCGGAGTGGTATACACAGGACTTATGTGGATTAACCCACTAAGAAGGATTCTCAGGGATTACGGAAGGGATGGGGGTGACATAACCAACAACTTTTAATTTCTCATACAGCTGGTCGATCGGCTCGGCGATGGCAGTGTATTGTTTAGGAGGTCTTCGGTCAAAATTAGGTCGAGGTCTAGGGAAGTTTTGGCGTGTAGGGGTGATTGGTAGTGGGATGGATGGGAATTATAAGTGTGGTAAACAGGAGTAGGTTGGGAATAACAGGGTGAAGTGGGTTGATATGTGGGCGGTGGGGATGATTGATAGGTTGGTGGTGGATCTTGGAATGAGGGTGAGGGTGCTTGGTAATTTGGGGTCGGTTGATATGTGAGTGGAGGTGTTGGATAGGTTTGGTATTTAAGTGGAGATTTGGTTCTTTGTTCAACCATCACGGATCCCACATCCCTTTTCTTGGACGCACCACCGGACTGTAGAGCCTTGTTTGTAGCTTGCAAAGCCTCAAAGTTAGTAACCATACCACTTTTGATTCCTTTCTCGATCCTTTCACCCAATTTGATAATGTCGGAAAACTTGTGGTTCTCAATCACCATCAACCACTCATAGTATTGTGGATCTTGAGCTCGAACGAAAAACTTATTCATCTGTTCCTCGTCTAAGGCGGGTTTGACATTAGCAGCTTTGGATCTCCAGCGAGTAGCATACTCGCTAAACATTTCTGTGGGCATCTTCTTCAAGTTCTGGATGTAAATCACATCTGGTGTGTTCTATGTATTAAACTTGAATTTATCCATGAAGTCAGACGCCATGCTTACCCAATTCGACCACTTCCTGGGATCTTGGCTGATGTACCAAGACAGTGCGTCTCCTTTCAAGCTCCTCATGAACAACTTCTTGCAGATCCTCTAATTTTTTCCTCACTCCAACCAGCTTGTCACAGTAGGTCCTCATATGGACCTTTGGATCACATGTACCATCAAACATTTCGAACTTAGGAGGTTTGTACCCCTCGAGTAGTTCAACATCGGGTTGTATGTAAAGGTCCTCATAGTTTAGCCCCTCGACTCCTTTGCTTCCCTCAATGCCTTGAACCCGGCTGGTCAGCTTCTTAAGTTCCTCAGCCAAGTTCCTGATAAGCAGATCCTTTTCACCAGACTCAGGTGTGTACGAGATAGGTTGGGTGGAGTGTGGCATAGTCTCCACGTAGATGGGGTTATTATGAGGGCCTGGTGCATGGGTATAGACATGGTCGTTTGTGGAGTTCTGAGGTTATGGGATAAGTAGTGGAGTGTTCTTTGGAGTATGACAGGAGTTACATTGTGTTGGAAGGGTTTGGTTCTTTGGTGTGATGATGAGCTGGGGGATGATTTTGCTGTTTTGGGATGTTTTGAGGAGGTGTAGGATTATGGATGTTAGGGAGGTTTGCCAGATTTCGAACTTGATCAAGCTCTTACTGAAATTTCAACAACTTTTGTTCAAGCTGTGACATAGTCTCATTTGGAACCTGAATACCTTGTCCATCAGTGGCCTCTACCCGTTCAACTGTGTTTTCCTTCCTTATGTTGCCTGAATCTTCCATTTTCTTCTTGCCTTTGGGAGGACTAGAAGGACGAGAGGGTGGAGGGCCCATGGATCTTGTGAAATAGGTTGATGATGCAAGAGTGCACGAACCAACCTTTGGGGCGGGCAATAATAATAAAGGAAAACAAAACAAAAACAAAAGGTAACCAAGTCAGTGAGGATTATGAAAAATATTTCGAGTATTTAAATACATAGTGCGGGAACAGAAAGCGTGTCCTAATTTGGGAGCCTCGTTGTGCCCTAGGTAGGCCTAGCGAAAAATTAATTTGGAGAACTTGAAATGCTAAAGTGCCTCATTTCATTAATGTAAAAATAGGCGAATCCAAAACGACACTAAATAAGCAAGAAATAATCGTTATTGGCCATTGGCCTTATTACATCGATAAAGAAGAAAAGGAAATTCCTACCTACTTGGTCCCAGAAGGACCTTCCCCAGACTCGGGATCCTTGATTCACAGATTCCCCAGCTCGTGAAGTCCTAGTAGTAGGTATGCTCTGGCTATATATCCACCTTCGTTCCCTTCAGCCTTTTGACAGTCTTCAACCCTCTTGAGGAATTTACCCTCTAGCTTGACTATGCCTCGTCCCAGGTATCCCAGTTTTCTATTGGCACTGAAAGCCATGTTTTTCCACTCTTCAATCAACTTCTTGTTGGACTCGTGTATCTCGCGGTGCTCGTCCTCACATTTGTGGATCCTCTTGCGCATCAGATTATATTTGACCCGAGCCTCGACCTTTTCATCTATGATTTTGTGACCTCGGATGAACCCTGGCCTGCCTAGACCATCCCAATTGTCTTCCAACCAACCCGAATAGAAAGGGGGGCAACCTGCGAGATATATGTCTGGTTAAATTGTGTCTTCCCCCATTATGATCTTATAGTGCCATGTGTGGTGAGCGTGGCCTTTGTGAGGACTATCATCATTCTAAAAGTCAGCCCGGAAATGACTCATCTTGTCGACCCTTGGCATAACTTGCTTCCTACCTACTTGTCTCAAAAAATGGAGAGGGATGTAGATATGTTCCTCTCAGGCCGATCAGTATCAAGAATGGTGCACCTCTGGACCAGACGATGAACTCTTCTATTGGAAACCACTCGAACATCCATTGGTCTTGCTCTTCAGTCAGATGATCGAAGAACTCAACCCACTCATTGGCATTCTCAGGCTGAGCAAACATGTCAGTGATGTAAGTCATTCGCTTTGGATGGTGGAAAGCGATGTGGTCATACCACGCCCTTCGCTGAAACTCTTGTCGGTACTGGCACTTTTGGAGGTGTTCTAAGAGCCAGAGTTGTAGTAATAAGTTGCAGCCCTCAAAGTGTTTTGCTCCTCTTTGGCATCATTCTAAGGCTCGGTATATGTCTGAAATGATTATAGGAATGATGTTGAAGGTTTTCCCACCAATTCCCTCCATTAGAGTCTTGGTTACCATAGCCAACCTAGTATGGATTCTTTCTTTCTTTGTCAAAAATACAATAAGACCCAAGAAAGCAAACCATGAAGATGAATACCCTACGGTGAATGTGTCCCAAAGATGTGATGGCGAATTCATCGTGGAAGGTACGGTATGACTTACTGTGGCAGTACCTTTCATACAAGTACCCAAAGGGGATGTACGATTCCTTCAGACATCCTAACTCTGTGTTCTTCTTCAAACCCATCATTTTCAAGAAACCCTTGCCTGTGCGGTTCTCAGGCATTAGCAAACCCGGAGTTTCCCAAACTAGACCGACCAGTCCTCCTATTTATTTTAACAATGGTGTCATTTCGATGTCCCCAAAGCGGAAGACAGCCCTTTCACAATCCCAGAATAGGGTGGCAGCCTCTATCATCATGTTATTAGGCCGGATGTCCAGGAGGGACGGTAGATTACCCAGATATTTCTTGACAAGTGTTTTGTCACTAGAATGCAGATTTTCCCACCAATTCAACAATTTTGGATGGATGTTGGTGACCATGCCGAATTTGGTGACTTCGTGCCTCATATTTCTGCAAGGCAAACAGGATTAGACCCTGACCCCCACCAGACTCATCTATCTAACACCAATGATTAGCATGTAAGAATTTAATTCTCCAAATAAATGCACAAAATGTGATGATGTCCGTTGGAATTTATGGAAACCCGGTGGATTTTGGAAAAGGCTATTGTGTGGAAAACGCGTTAGCCTGGCTAGGTTTGACCATGATGCATGCAACAGTATAACGGAGTAAGGTTTCTATAGGGTTTTAGACTAGTACCCTTGAGCGAACAACTCAAGGGGGAAAGGCACATAATCATTGACTGCACCGTTGATAGACTAGTTTTACCACAAATAAGCCTTTTCGAATTTAGGGGGTTATAATATAGGAAGGGTGCAACCACTCATCAAGCGTTGCTATAGGATTTTGTTTTGGCACGAGTGGAGTATGACGTTGAAATATGAATATGCAATAAACAGTAAACATGTAGTCACATATTTGCACGTTATGAAAGCACTAAATACAATATTTTATAAATTAAAAGGGGTTACAAAGGAAGGAAACAGGAAAATATGTCAGTTAGCTTTGAAGAAAATTAAATGCTTAAAGAAATAGACAAGTAATTGCACATAAGGGGAATGAGAAGAGGTACAAATTCACAAAGCAATTTAAAAATGGTAAAAGCCTGAAAGTCTCCAGCAGAGTCGCCATGTTGTCGCGCCCCCTATTTTCCAAACTCCTTTCGGGGCCGTTCAAAGGGTTTTTAACATTGGTTGGGACAACTCATTCCTTTTAGGAAAGAGGGTTTGCGAGTTTTGAAGAGTCGCCACCTAACGAGTTACGGTGCGTTAGGGCACCTATTGGGGTTCATTTACAAACAAGTTTGATAACCAGAGATAGGGTAAGGGCTTGAAACTATCCTAAGGAGAAAGTGTTAGCCACCCCTCAGAATCCACAACTGTGGTTCCCGGCCAAACAACTTTGTGAATTTGTACAGTTAGCAAGTAAGCAATTAATGTTTAAAATAGTAGATGGTTTTGAAATATTCGCAGTCTTAGCACACATATGTTACTAAGTTTTAAAATATTTAATAGCTAAGTAAATTTTGAAAAGGATTACAGTCTAAACATGCATAAGGTATGTCCTAAGTTTATTTTTTATATGAATCACATCAATGCAATACCCGGTATGTCATTCCTCGAAGAGGGGATACACGTGGTATTAACTCACCTATCATCATATCCATATCTACCCTTTCCCACCCCGTAAAGTTAATTAGAGCGAGTGCTGGTCAACGACCTCTATTGCATGTTGTTACTCGTCCCTTCCTAATAGTCCTTGGAGGAGTTTAGGACTTCTATCCTAGGAGGGAGGTTCTAGGCAGACCCTCAGGTTTAGAGGCAAAACATTAAGCAACAAACAAGACACATTTAGGACTGCAATTAAGAGGGATAAACATATAAACAGGAAAAGGCTCAAGTACCTCCACAGATAGGGCAAATAAGCAACATGACACAAACACAGTTAAAGTCTTTTGATTCAGATCCTAAAACATGGTATCTAAGTGATAATAATAAAGAGGCAGATTTGTTCATAACTCATAGAGGAAGTCTTAATCAGTATTGCCGAAATGTTTTTTAAACCTGTTGATAATTAGGCAGTGTACATAGAAAAAGCATATTTCCAGTTTTAACGACCTTAATTATCTAAGGCTTGCCTAGGCGTGTAAGAATGCTCAGCAGTTACCCAGATTTTGTTAAAGAAATTGTTTCCTAAACATGTTGTACCTAGGTGCGCACAAAATGCCCAAATACTACCAATTATTTAGGGTAAAACAATTTTTAGTCCTTTTCCTATGCATCAGTAGTTAACTTAGGTGTAGAACATGATATCTAATATGCACACGCAGAATCAGTTGTATGCGAAATTCCTAGGCAGGATTTTCTAAATGCATAAAGTTATAATGTTTGAACATGCTTCTAGAATATGCAACGAGTATGAGAATGACTTGTTTATTAGCGCATTGTTATCCTAGGCAGAATTTCTAAGTGTACCACAATATTATAGCAATATTAGGCTTGGTTTACATGAATAGCTGGTTTTAATCTTATAGCATGATTTTCTAAGTGATAAAGATAATACCATACCAAGATGCTAAAACAGTAAACATGGACCTAAGGAGTAGGATATCTAATGCACGATATGCTTGCATAAATCAGTCCTAAACATGAAATCTAGTGCACACGCAGGAAACATAAACCAAGAAACATGGCGTCTACCCTTTAATCAACTACAACATGCATATTGCCCTTCCCTTTTCACTATCCATCCCTAGAGTTGTTTACGAATATTATTACAGACCATTGGGCACAAATTACATAAGTTATAAAGTAAAATAAGAAGTTACATTGTAGGGAGCCTACTGATTGGCCCAAAATCTCCAAAATGCCTCATTGCCATTTGATTCACAACCTTTCACATGATCCAGGTGTGTCAGAGTTCCCTAAGGATCTCAAGGGATCTCGGGCAGTTCTCACATCCAAAGTCATAACCAAATTTGAGTAAGTGCAGTGTGGAAGAGCCAGCCTTAGTGTGTCAGAGTTCAGAGGGAGTTCATAGGGTCCCAAAGCAATCACACACTAAAGGGGCAGAACCTAGACTTTTAAGAGTATGTGAGAGTGCTTGATATAGTTTTAAAAAGAATTGAGTTGAGAAAACAGTTTGAAAATGATCCATCTAGAATCAGTTATTGAAAGAAAAAACAATAAAGTGTTTAACTCTAATTTGAAAATTGTTTTGAAATAAGGTGAGTAGGGCAATCTCAGAATCAGAGTAGCACACATAGTTCAGGGAAGCAAACACAAATAGGGAAAAGGGAATTGAGGGACAAGTAGTTCACATGTTAGAGCATATTTGCAGACAGGTATACATCAAAGAGGGTATTATAGGACTTAGACAATCACAACACATTTTATCACAAATGTTCGTGCCAGGAGCTTAACAACATTAGATTGAGGGGTGCTAAACAGGTTCATACATTAGGTTCAGGGAAGGGGTTCAGGATTACTTAGTAGCTAGGGGGTCATGCACACATGATGATAATGTACTGGGGTTAAGGAGTAAGGCAGAATTGTAAGAAACAAATAGGAGGAGCAGTAGACATGCTGAAATAAGGGGAAGGGAAATTGCATAGACAGAATAGGTGTGCTAGTTACATGGTAAGTAGTAGAACCACAAGTAGAACCATAAAATGAATAAGAGAAAGTACAATACAAACATAAACATGTTGTTTTGGATGCTGTAAATCAAATAGAAGACATACCAGTCAAGAGTGAGAGAATAAAACAATAATGTGCAGAGAAGTAGAGCAATACGACAGTAGTGTGAAGAGAAAGAGAGAGGATCAATGTATAAAACGATAGAATAGTAGAGTAGCAAGTTACTCAGTCTCGGCTTTCAGCCGACTGAGTAGCCATTCATCTTGAAGAGAAGCAAGAGAGAATGTGTAGGAAAGTAAGAGAGAGCAATGAGTATGCTTGTGTCTGTGTGTGTCTGATGTTAATGAAAGAGTAGTGTATTTATAGTTTTTAAAACTAAGTAGAGAATAAGGCAAGAATCATAGTTAGTGATAACTATAGCAATATGTACCAATTAGAATCAAATCGGCATAAGCACTTCCTTTCATTAAGGAATTACACTCAAACGGCAATAGATAGTGGCAAATAAGGAATGAAATCATGTAAGACTGAACATGACATATAAGGAAATAAGCATAAGTATAATGCAAGTATGTCACATGTAATAGAGACTAGATTCAGAATATTATAATTAAGGAAAGACTTGAGAATCAGTTTAATATCCTAGTCGACGATAGAATAAGGTAAGAAAATATTTCAAGAGGTTAAAATCAATAGAGAATATCGTGCGAGATCAGCAAAGAATAATCACAGGGATTCAAGGACTCACAAATAGAAAACAATACTAATTTAGGAGAAATTAGAATAAATTTAGGAGAACAAACGGAATAAGACTCATAATAGGCAATAATCAGAAACCCTAGCAAGCAAAATAGTCTAAACAATTTGAAGGAATTAACAGAATAAACACAAAGAGTGGAAAACAAAATACAGAGCACAGACTCTTCATGATAAACAAACACGTATACATATTATCAAAGACGGACTCAGAATCACATATTAAAACCAAAAAACATAGGGTTTTAGCAAAATAGGTTAGACAAAAGGGGAAAAGCTCGAGCAAACAGATAAACATAGTAAAAATCATAGGATAATTCTAATAGTCAGAAAGAAAACCATGTTGAAAGGGGTTTTAAGAACCCTAGTACTTAAGAAATGAAGAATCGCTTGAAATACAAAGTGGTTTTAAGAGAAAACAAGTGAAAACCTCAGAATAAACATAGATCTGTCACAGATCTAGGAAGATCAGAAGATCTTAGAACTAGGGTTTCCAGAGAAAACCCAAAAGAGAAGAGAGACTTAGATATTACCAACGTTTGGGCATAAAAATGCAAAGTCCTTACTCGAACGGCCATAGGAGGCCGGAAAATATGGCATGAGACCATAGATGGGAGCGTGTTGCCTCAGGGTCTCTTGAAAACTTCATCAGTGACACAAACATGAAAGGCGGAGTCGTAGGGTCGAGGAGGGGTGAGAACCCCATAGTTTCCGACAAGGGAGGTGGTCTCGCGCCCCCTTTGTTATCCTCCACACAGATTAGGTATAGAGAGATCGGGTTTACGACATTCTGGACAACTCCTTAACGGAAAAGGTGTAAGGAAGAGTCGCCACCTAACGATTTTATGGTGCGTTAGGGCACCTAGAGTACATAACTCATGAACTGGTTTGCATTACCAGAGATTGGGTAAGGGCTTGAAATTATCCTAAGTGGAAGGTGTTAGGAACCCCTTAAGATCCACGACTGTGGGTCCCAGCCAAGAAGTTTCATGAATTTGGACGGTAAGCAAATAGCAAATAAGGCGCATGTAAGAGGGGATTTCAAACAAGTACAAAATCTTTAAAGGTTTTGTAAAACATTAGAGTGAAACATTTGAAAAGAACTGTCCTAAGTTTAAAGTAATACGGATCACATCAATGCAAGACCTGGTATGTCACATCCTCAATGAGGGGCTACACATGGTATTAGCGAAACCGGTCATCACATTCGTATTCTACCCTTCCAACCCCATAAAGTTATTTAAAATGCGCGTGTTGGTCACGAAAGCTTATTGCGTGCTATTAACCGTCCCATCCTATCAGTCCTGGAGGGTATTTAGGACTACTAATCATACAAGGTGAGTACTAGGCTGAACCCCTAGGTTTAAACGATAAAATTCTAAGCGACATATAAAACAATTAGAACTACAAGTATGGCATCACATAAAGGGCGGGTAAGAGGCTCACGGATCCCTCCATAGGTAAACACATAAATAGCACGTCTCAAACACAATCAAAGTCTCAAAATCAGGATTTAAAACAGGAATTTCAAGTTGGAAAACATTAGGTTTCAACAGTTTTGGTAAAGGGAATGCTTTTGAAAACTCAGTAACGCAACATGAAATTTAAATAAAAGGACAGAATAGTATTAAGAAAAGGAATGGTCGAGTTTGGAGATCCAGTAACTTAAATACAGGAGCAGGACGTTAAAAAATGCACAGCAGTTTAGAAGAAGTTCTCAGTAAAAGAAAATGGTGAACTTTAGAAGAATCAATAAAGCATGATTTTAAAATAACAGAGTGATTCGAAAAGGGCAAGTGACGTTAAAAGATCCAGCAGTTCAAAGCAGAGTAGGAGTCAGCAGTTTAAGGAAACTTTAATAAAAGGAGAATGAGTAAGCTATTTCAGAAACCAGTAAATTCGAAATAGAGCAAGGATTCAAATAGAGCAATTTTGTAGGAGGACTAATTCTGAAAATCCATAAGTTGCTGGGAAAATAGGAGTGGAAGTAATGACAAACAACACAGTTCTAAGGTTCTCATAAGAGACTGATTGGTTCTGTAGATCACTTTTAACAAGACATAACAACGATTGATTTGGATTTTATAAGTAGTAGGCCTAAGGATTGCCTAGGCGTTCGTAATACTGATTATTTGTTTTATCATAATAAATGAAGTGCAAATTCTTAACCCTGATTTTAAAGACATGGAATACATTGAAGACAATGTCGAATTTGCATAAACGTTTTTAGCCCTTTTTTACACAGTTTTAACGAGGTTACCAGATTTAATACATAATGAATAGGTATTCACATAATAGCAAACATACTGAAAGAAAAATCCTATAGAACATGGTATCTAATAAACACGTGAATACCTAAAACATGATTTCTAAATGTGGTACTTATGAAAAATGTAGTAGCAGTAACATTATAGCAGTTTATTATTTTGTTATAGTTATTGACTGTGAACATGGCTTATAAAATGACATGAATATAATAGATATGCTGAAATAAAGAACCTAAACATGATTTCTAATGCATGGTATGCATGTCCTAAGCAAGATATCTATTGCACACATAAGTAAGTAAACCCTATGGTCATGGTTTCTACCCATAATACACTAAACATGCATGGTCCCCTCCCATATCCACTATCCAGCCCCAATTATTTATTTACAAGTTATTACAAACCAAGAATAATAAATAACATTAAAGAAAGAAAAAATAAGAAGCTACTTCTATAGGGAACCTTTAATTAGGCCCATATCTCCCAACCTCAATCCTTTCGAGTTTCACAGCCTTACATGGTATGGGTGCGGCAAAGCTCCCTAAGGCCCTTGTGGGTCCCTGGCCAATACCAGCACCCAGACACAATTGCCAAATCTGAGCATGTGTAGTGTGGAATTGCCAGCCTCAGTGTGTCAAAGTTCAGAGGGAACTCAAGGGTCCCCTAAGCAATGCTCACACTGAAGGGACAGAACCTAAGTTTCCTCGGAATAGTGTGAAGTGCCCAAAGGAAAGAAGAGTTTGAAAGAGACAGGGTTCAGTTGAAAGAGTTTATAAATTGGAGAGTTGTTTATTGGGAAATAACTTTTGAAAATAAGCAGAAGTAACAGACCAGTCAAAACAAGTTCAGCAACACATAGTCTTCACACAAGGATAATGGGAATTGGAGGACAAATAAGTCACATAATAGGTAGAGGCAAATGATAAGCATAGATTCAATAAAGCCTGACTTGAACACAATTGCAGAAATCAAAGAGAGATCAAGGGATCAGGGGACAACAAACTTTAAACATGATATAGGCCTAATAGATGCATACAAGAATAGACTAAACATATGTAAGCATTACTGATTCAACCAAAGCATGTAAGCCCTAAGGAGATAAAGCATGATAAGTACTAATAGACAAACAAGAGATTAATCACATGTTGAACAACAGAACCATTAATAGAAGAAAATTAGGAATATGACAAACTGAAGCAATAAGAAACACATTGGTTTGGAACTTGAATTGTAATTAGGACATACCAGTGAGAAAGAGTAAGCAGAATGAAAGAGAAAATAAGAGCACAATGGTTAGCCTTGGCTTATACCCCGCTAAGAGTAGACAAAAGTAAAAGAGAAGAGTAGTAGAGCAGAGAGCCTTTGTGAGAAAGAGAGTGTGTGTGTAAGAGAAAGCTTAGAATAGTGTATTGTTTGTTGTTTGTTTAATGAAAGAGCATGAGTACTTATAGTTGAAAACAGGTGATCAAATAAGGTAAGAATCACAAATGCTTGGTAATAAGAAAAGGCAGAATCAAATCAGTGTGACAAATATACGGTTCCCTTAAATCAAGGGATTTAAAATTCAAACGGTAAACACATAGTCATATAAGGCAAGGTAAATCAGTACCAGACTTGAACAAGGAATTAATCAAGGCCTGTTAAGTAACAGGGAACTCAAAGTCAATCAACTAGAATTAAGATAATTATTCCCTTAAGTAGAGGGATTCAAATTCAAACGGTGAACCATATAGTCACATAAGGCGACGGAAAATCAGTCAAGACTCAACAAGGAATGAATCAGGGTTTATTAAGCATAAAGTATTCAATTAGGTCTAAGTTCAAAACTCCAATTAAGAAGTGATTCGGTAGAATAAGATACTAAAGAAAATCAATTAACTTAAACAATCGAGTAGCATTCTAGTGTTTTACAGGAACCTTTTAATCAAGCTATCAAGTAAGGAAATTAGAATCAGTCAAGAGAGAGCTATGATATAAATAAGAAAGGCAAACAGTCGTAGCAAACAGGCAGGCTTATCAATATTGACAGAAAGAGGCAAGAGAGGAACAAATGCATACGAATATAATCACACAGAAATGATACAAGTAGGCTAAAGACTCAGTAACAACCCATGATAATCACAGAAAACTTAGCAAGAATCAAGTTGTCAGGACAACACGTAGAACCAAACATAGAAGTCCAAAATTTAGGGCTTTTAACATAGGAAAGTTAAAAAGCAGTAAGAACATAGAATCAGTCGAGATATGCAGAGAATAGATTAAACATAAAGAAGAAATCAGTTTAAAAAAGTGTAGAAAAACTCAGAGAAACCTTAATTTTTAAAAGGAAGCAAAAACGTTATAGGGCTGATGAATATTAAAGATTTAGTTGAGAACAAAGTAAAACATAAAGAAAAAGGTAGGATCGTTAAAAAATACCAGAGATTTAAGAGGTTTAGGCAAAAAATTAGGGTTTCATAAGAAACCAGAGAAAATCGGAGAACTTGCTGTGAAACTCAAAGGCCGTGGTGGTTCTGGCATAGTCGTGTCAAAACCCCACCGAAGAAAGCCGGAACACAACCCAAGCAGGAACCCTAGCAGCCAGTTGGCATGGTCGAGACCGTCGAAGGCTTCAGAGATGAGGTGAACCGGAGAGAGGAGGCGTCATGGAGGCTGGTGGTCGAAAGGATGGTGGCCGGAGAAAGGCGGAGCTTCATCGGAGACAGGAAGGAGAATAGGGAAGGTTATAGAGAGAGTAGAGAGATAGAGACCAGAGATAGAGAGACGATGGGCCTAAAAAAATGAGGGGTCGGGGAGGGGGTAGTTAGGATTAATTAAGGAAAGGGATGATCTGGGTAGTTGATCTTATTTGATCAACGGCTCAAATTTATTCAGGGGTTGGGCCGGGTTAATTTTAGTATTGGGATGGATTAAATAATTTGATCGGGTTGGGTTAATTGGATTTAAAGATTGGGTTGAAATGTGGCTAGAATTTAAATAATTGTGGCTAGGTGTTAAATACCCGTATAGATAATTAATTAATTAAAATAGCTAATAATTGTATAAAAATAAAATTAAGTTTAAATAGGTAAAATTACAGTAATTAACTAATATTAAGTGTAAAAATGCATAAGTTTCAAATTAAAATAATATAAAATGTCCAATCGGGCTACAATTGTAAAATTGTTATAATTGAAATTAAATAAGACCCAATTGGCTACTTTTTGAAATAATTGAATTTCACTGGATAAAAAATGATTATAAATAACGTACTGAGCTGGGAAATATTTTTTAAATTATTTATAGCATAATTTATGAGTTATTTAAATATGAAATGTTAAATAAACAAGAAAATGATTTAATAAAAATAGGGAAAATAGGGAAAAACACTCATTATTACAAAGAGTAATTTAGAAATCTTTTATGCAAGTTTGAAAATAATTTGAGAAAATATTGGGTATCAACAAATGCCCCTCTTTACCCGGGAAGGATGAAAGAGTTGTCGGGTAAAGATATGATGGCCAATTTTGACCGAGAGGAAACTGCGGAGAGTATTAGGCCGCACCCTGGCTTCTGAGCTGCCTACATATCCCTGGTTTTACAGGAATCAGGACATATGTAGTTCCGGAATCATCAGCAAAATATACCGGTGATGTTTCACAAGAACGGACGCAAGGTGCAAGGGTAAAAGTAGGAAGGTCTTACGGGGTTGTATCGGGGAACTGGAGCGGGCCGCTCCTGCTTGGCTGGCTGGCCCGGCCGGATTGCCTGCAAATAAATAACAAGAATATGTCGCGCATAATATAAAAATGATGCAAGTTCCCATTGGACTATGAATGCTGTCTATGGACAATTGCGGATGATGTCCTTAGACCATGATGTCATGGGCCATGAATCGCTTGGTGCGGGATTCGCAGGCTATGAAATGGTGTTCTCGGGCCAAGAGGATGTTGCCTCTGAACCATGATGCCTTTGAATAATGATGTGCAAGTTTGAATAAAAGAGATCCTCAAGCCGTGAAATGATGTTCTCGGGCCATAAAGATGGTGCCTTTGAAAGATGATGCCTTTGGACAAGTTGGTGATATTTCAGCCCATGAAGTATGTAGTAGTATGATGCTAACAAGACAGAGATTAATCTGGCGATTTGCAAAAGGAAAGAGAGGTAGAGCTTAGCCCGAAAGAAAGCGTAAATAAGTAGTGTTACGAAAGGTGATTGCTTTAAAAAGGTATATGGTAGCCTTATGCGATGAAGTAAAATGTGGAGGTAGGTAGCGTAGAATCTCAAAAGGCAGAAAGGTAGCCTTATGAAATGCAAAATGCAAGGGGAGGTAGCATGGAACCTCGGAAGGCAGAATGGTAGCCTTATGCAATGCAGGGAATAAAATGCAGGGGAGGTAGCATGGAACCTCGGAAGGCAGAATAGTAGCCTTATGTAGTGCAGGAAATAAGATGCGGGGGAGGTAGCGTAAAACCTCGGAAGGCAGAATAGTAGCCTTATGCAATGCAGAAAATGCAGAGGAGGTAGCGTGGAACCTCGAAAGGCAGAATGGTAGCCTTATGCAGTGCAAGAAATAAAATGTAGGGGAGGTAGCATAGAACCTCGGAAGGCAAAATGGTAGCCTTATGCAATGCAGGAAATAAAATACAGAGGGAGGTAGCGTAGAACCTCGAAAGGCAGAATGGTAGTCTTATGAAATACAGAAAATAAAATGATAGTAAGAGTTCTAAGTTGATGATAAACTGCGGCGATACGATTGTGGTGAATAAGTGTTGTTTGCGATGATAGTAAATGTCGGCATGTGCGACGAGTTTGAGAGCGTATTTTGAGAGATATACACCTCGTGGAGATAATAATATGTTTTGGGCTTTCGTCGTCTTGTGCCTGCATCCAAAGAAAAATTGTGAGTTCCGTAAAGGGCTTGGCTTGACCTGTCTTGCTTGATAGTGATCACTTCATTTGTATCACAGAGGTAGCGTTGCTAAACAAGCTGTTTTGAGAAATAAATATGCATGGTTTTTATGAAAATATGATAGAACTTATAATTTAAAATAATTTTCTTTTGGATGAACTGACGACCACGACGCGGTTCAGGGCATTGCAACCTCTCTCGCTACGAAAGTTTGAGGGTTCTTCTCAAAATTCTGCCCCAGTTTGATGGGTGAATGCTTTTGGTTGTTGCTCGTGCTTGGCTGAATTTGCTTCGGAATTTTGAGGTCTCTCCTCAAAATTATGCCCCAATTTCCATTCCTTTGGGGAAATGAAATTTTTATTAAGATGTGACCGAACCCATAGGGATGCCTACGTATCCCCTCTTAAACAGGAATAAGGTCAGGCGTAGTTCAATTTACAACATTGATAGAGCATAAAAGTTACACATAGTAGTGTTTGACCGCATCTGAGTTAATCAATTTTGGCCAAATCTCTCCATCCATTTCTGGAAGTATGAGTGCTCCTCCTGTCAGCACTCGGTGAACCATGCACGGGCCTTGCCAATTAGGAGAGAATTTCCCTTTGGCTTCATCTTGATGAGGAAATATTTTCTTTAACACCAGCTGCCCTGATGTGAATCGTCTCGGCTTAACTTTCTTGTTGAAGGCTCTGGTCATTCGGTTTTGATATAGCTGACCAAGACAAACCGCGTTAATTATTTTCCCGTCTAGAACAAACCCTTTCGTATGAGGACTGCATGTACCAGCATGTATTTCCCCCAACAGTTTTGTTGCTTCTCTCGCTTCGACGCACCTTAGCAAACCCAAACCATGGGTCCTCCTGTACAGGATTCCTCCGCTGTGAAAAATATTGTTTGACAACCTTCGAAGTGTGCATTTCTGAGTAGCGTTTGCAAGCTCTAGATACTCTCCTTTCGCCAAGTACTCCTGGATATCATGAAACCAAGGCTTTTCGTATGCTTCTTCTTCAGCATGGGTGCAGTAGGATGGCTGATTGTGGATTCCCACTGGGATGGAATCGATGAAATTCTTGTCTGGATGTTGGATCATAGATGACAAGGTAGCCAATGCATTAGCGAACTCATTCTGGATTCTGGAGACGTGTCGGAATTCTATCTTTGTAAACCTCTTTCTCAATCCTTGTACACGATTTAGATATGGCAATATATTGGAATTCTTGGCCGCCCATTCTCCTTGTACTTGGTGTATCAATAGGTCTGAGTCACCAATCACTAATAACTCCTGAACGTTCATGTCGATGGCCAAGTTGAGCCCTAAGATGCAGGCCTCATATTCAACCATGTTGTTGGTGCAGGGGAACCTGAGTTTGGCGGATACCGGATAGTGTTGACCAGTTTATGATATTAAGACTACTCCAATACCTACGCCTTTGAAATTTGCAGCCCCATCAAAGAACATCCTCCAACCATCGTAGGATTCTGCGATGTCCTCTCCTATGAATGATACTTCTTTATCGGGAAAATACGTTTTCAATGGTTCGTATTCTCCGTCCACAGGATTTTTAGCAAGATGATCTGCTAGTGCTTGTCCCTTGACCGCCTTCTGAGTCACGTAAATAATGTCAAACTCGCTTAATAGGATTTTCCATTTGACCAGTTTGCCAGTGGGCATGGGCTTATGAAAGATGTACTTCAATGGATCTATCCTCGATATGAGGTATGTCGTATATGCACAGAAATAGTGCCTAAGCATCTATGCGACCCAAGTCAGAGCACAGCAAATGCTTTCAAACAGATAATACCGGGCCTCATATGGAGTGAACTTCTTGCTAAGTTAGTAGATGGCCTGCTCTTTCCTTCCTATTTCGTCATGTTGCCCAAGAACACAACTGAAAGCTTCATCCAACACAGCAAGGTAGAGTAACAGGGGTCTACCTGGCTCAGGTGGTACCAGGACTGGTGGTGTTGAGAGGTACTCCTTGATTCTGTCGAAGGTCTTTTAACAATCCTCAGTCCATTTGGTTGCAGCATCCTTTCTCAGCATTTTGAAAATTGGTTCACAAATGACGGTGGACTAGGCTATGAACAGGCTGATGTAATTGAGTCTCCTCAGGAAACTCATAACATCTTTCTTGCTCTTCGGTGGCGGCAATTCTTGGATGGCTTTCACCTTTGATGGATCCAGTTCTATTCCTCGGCGACTGACAATGAACCCCAGCAACTTACCAACGGGAACCCCGAATGCACATTTTGCGGGGTTAAGCTTCAGATTGTACTTTCTTAACCTGTTGAAGAACTTTCTCAAATCTTCCATATGGTTAGCGGCTTTCTTTGATTTGATGATGACGTCGTCCACATATACCTCAATCTCCTTATGAATCATGTCATGGAATATAGTAGTCATAGCCCTCATGTAGGTTGCTCCTGCATTCTTCATACCGAAAGTCGTAATGTATATTTGGCAAGGGAAAGTCGTCCTTCGGACTGGCCCGGGTGAGATCCCGGTAGTCCACACAGACGCTGACCTTCCCACTTTCTTTGGCACAGGCACGATGTTGGCTAACCATGTCGGGTATTCAACTACCCGGAGAACTCTGGCGTTGATCTGCTTGGTGACCTCTTCTTTGATTTTCAAGCTCATGTCTGGTTTGAACTTCCTGAGCTTTAGCTTTACCGGTGGGCATGTTGAATTTGTTGGCAATTTGTGGGCCACAATAGATCTACTGAGGCCAGTCATGTCATCATACGACCAGGCGAATATGTTCTCATACTCCTTTAGAAACTCTGTTTACTCTTTCTTTTCTAATGGCGACAGATGAATGTTGATGCATGGTTCTTTGACGTTCTCTGTGTTTCCCAGGTTGGTGACCTCAGCCTCGTCCAAGTTGGACTTAGGTCTATTCTCAAAGTTCTCGACCTCTTTAACAATATCCTCAGGTATATCATCCTCGTCTTAATCGGAATCCGTTTGTTGTGTTGCCTCGTTGCATGTCACAGTCGTCGGTTCGTCAAGTTAAGTAATAGTAATGCTGTGTAAATAAAGTAATGGGGAGGAAAACAGTAGCAAGTAAATATAAGATTTATAAAGAAACTGGAAATGCTTTGATAAATTGAATAATCGTTTGAACATAGGAGCTCTTTCTTGCAGAAATTAAAATGTGAAAAGGAAGAAAATTCTTTAAATAAATAAACTGTAAATAATGCTTGTTTTGTTAGCCTTGCTACCCTGAGGCTCGCGGGCTTTGGTTGTCCTGACGGACCAATTCTTGAGATATGATCCTTTGCTCATGACTTGTATGGAAGGGCCTTCCTCCTCCTCTTCAAGAATGACGCAGCAGTCCATGTCCTCATCGTCCAGAAATAAATCCCTCATTGCCGCTAATGTTTCCTCTTCGTCTGTACCGTAGATGATATCAGCTTGCTGGAAAGTTTGTTCCAAGTGGGGTATTGGCTGCTCCAATGGGTAGTAGGGACCGCGCCATAGTGGTGACCAGACTTTGAACTCTTTCCAGGTGTACTCATATCCCAGGCCAAAAGTGGTACCATGCTTCTTGAGATTTATGGGCTTTGTGATCCCCTGGAGATTTTTACCAAGCCCTTTGCCTGGCTTGTATCTCTTCTAGTTTAGAATGCTCTCGATCTTGTTTTCCCACCACTTATCTTTATCAATAGCATTGACTCGTTCACTGTTGTGGTAGATTTCTCCACCCAACTTCCTTCTTCCATCGATGACCGAAAAGGTCTGGCGACCGTAGATATGGTTTCTAAGGTCGCCATGAATGATTTTCTCTTGATGATTCCATTCAAACTTCACTGCCTAATGTAAGGTTGATGCCACGGCCCCAACAACATGGATCCAAGGTCGCCCTAACAGCAAGTTGTATGATGCGGGCACGTCTATCACTTGGAAATCTACATCGAACCAAGTTGGTCTTATCTGTAAGCACAAGGTGATTTCCCCCATGGTGGTCCTCTGCGAACCATAAAAGGCCTTAACATTGATCTCTCCTTCCTTTATCTCATGTAGACTCTTGACCAATCTCTTGAGTGTGACCAGCAAACAAATGTTAAGGCTGGAACCCTCATCAATTAAGATCCTTGTAATGAAATGATCCTCACATTGTACCATGATATGAAATGCCCTGTTATTCCCTAACCCCTCGGGCGGCAGCTCATCTTCAAGGAAAGTGATCTTGTGACTTTCCAGTACCTGCCCACCATGTTGGCCATCTCCCCGCTGGTGATATTGCCCGGTACGTATGCTTCACTCAACACTCTTAGCAAGGCACTCCTGTGCGTCTCAGAATTCTGTAATAGGGAGAGGATGGATATCTGAGCTTGTGTCTTGTTCAACTGGTCGAGGATTAAGTACTCCTTGGCTTGTGTTTTTCTCTAGTGATCGTCTGAACCTGTCTCAATGGTGGGAGGACGGTTGGCGGCTTGCTTGCTAAATTCGGCCAAATGTTCAGGGGTATAAACTCTGCTAGTTCTCGTCATACCCTGTGCAGCAACGGCTTCCTGAGACTTGCTCTTACCATTCCTCCTTGCTTCAGCGGTGTAGTCCCATGGGATGGCATTTGAGTAGAAGGGTGGCGTTATTGACATTGCCACTGGAATAGGTGTGGTCATTCTTATTCCCATTGGAGTATATGCTACAGGCTGCCGGACTGCAACTTTGAGTGGCCGTACAAACTCAACTTCGATCGGCACTGGGGCCTTTTCCTTTGCGGGCGGTCTCGATTCAAACTCGAGTGGAATGGACATGTTTACCTCGACATCCTCGTATGGATGTATTTGAACCACAATCGGGTTAAGAGTAACTGTGGGCTTCTTCGGATCACCCTCTACAATCAACCTAATTGACCCCTCGGGATCCTAATCATCATCTACTTAAATCATATGGACACCACCTTTATGGTCGGGCATCGGGTTATTGCAAACATTAGGAGCGGGGTCCTTGGCCACAATGATTTTGTTGTCTATGAGGGTTTGTATCTTGTCTTTCAAGGAACGACATTCCTCGATGGTGTGTCCCTTCATGCCGGAATGGTAAGCACAGGATTTATTTGGGTTGACCCACTGAGAAGGGTTCTCAAAGGTAGCAGCAGGAATGGGTGTGACATAACCAGCGGCTTTGAGTTTTTCATATAGTTGATCTATGGGCTCAGCTACGGCAGTATACTGTTCCGGAGGGCGACAGTCGAAGTTAGGGTGAGGTCTTGGGAAGTTTTGGCGAGTAGGTTGTGATTGGTAGTGAGAAGGTTGGGAATTGTAGGCATTGTAAACGGGAGTTGGTTGGGAGTATCTGGGTGAAGTAGGCTGATATGTGGGTAGTGGAGCCTTGTAGGCGGGTGAGGGTGCTTGATATGTGGGTGAGGGTGTTTGGTAACTTGGAGCTGGTTGGTATGTGAATGAAGGTGCGGGATAGACTTGGTATTTAGGCGGGGATTTGGCTTGTTGGGCAACCATTATGTCTCCCACATCCTTTTTCCTGGACATACCACCAGACTGCAGAGTTTTATTAGTGGCCTGTAAAGCTTCAAAATTTGTGACCATACCGTTTTTGATGCCCTCTTCGACTCGTTCTCCCAATTTGATGATGTCAGAGAACTTGTGACCCTCGACAATCATCAACCGCTCATAATATTGAGGATCCTGAGCTCGCACAAATAATTATTCATTTGTTCCTCTTCTAAGGTCGGTCTGGCCATGGCATCTTCTGACCTCCAACAAGTAGCATACTCGGGAAAGGTCTTCGTTGATTTCTTCTTTAAATTCTGTATGTAGAATACATCTGGAGCATTCTCCGTGTTGAACCTGAATCGATCCATGAAATCCGTTGCCATGCTTGCCCAATTAGACCATCTCTTTGGATCCTGGCTGATGTACCGGGACAGTGCATCTCCTTTTAAGCTCTTCATGAAGCGGTTCATGCGGAATCTTTCATTTTTTCCAAACCCAACCAGTTTGTCGCAGTAAGTCCTCAGATGGACTCTTGGATCACCGATAGCGTCGAACATCTCGAACTTAGGAGGTTTTTACCCCTCGGGTAGTTCGACATCAGGCTGTATGCAAAGATCCTCATAGTTCAGCCCCTCAATCCCTTTAACTCCTTCGATGCCCTGACCTCGGTCGGTCAACTTCTTGCGTTCCTCGGCTAGATTCCTGATGAGCCTATCCTGCTCGTCAGACTTAGGGGTGTGCGATGTGGAATGAGCCACAGTTTCCACATAAATGGGATTATTGTAAGCCTGGAAGTGGTCTTTCGTCTAATCCTGGAGAGGTGGAGTATTATGGTGACAGGCGTTTCATTGTAATGGCATAACTTGGTCCTTGGGGTGATTAAGTTGTTTAGGGATGTTTTGTGGTACAGCAGGGTTTGGAGCATTCGGGAAGTGGACATCTAGAACATTGAGGTAAAGTGATAAGTGATCCAAATTCTTAACTTGGTCAAGTGCCTCTTGGAACTTTAGCAGTTTCTTCTCCAGTGGTGACATACCCTCGTGCAGAACCTGAATACCTCGACCATCAGCGGTCTCAACCTGTTCACCCATGTTGTTTTTCCTGGTGCCGCTTGATTCTGCCATTCTAATTTTACCCTTGCTTTTTTCCTTTGGGAGGACTAGGAGGAGGGCCCTTTGATCTTGTGCGGTAGGCGGACGATGCCAGAATGCACGAACTAACCTTTGGGGAGGGGGAATAATAAATAAAGAAAACAAAAACAAAAGGTAATGAAGTTAGTGAGGAATCATAAAATATTGTGATATTTAAACACATAGTACAGAAATGTAAAGCGTATCCTAAATTGGGGAACCTCTTTGAGCCTGAGGTAGGCCTAGCGACAAGTTGATTTGGAGAACTTAAAATGCTAAATGCCTCATTTTATTGATGATAAAATAGACAAATCCAACACAACTCTAAGAATGCGAGGCCTTATTACATCAAAAGACAAAGTAAAGACAATCCTATCTACTTGGTCCCAGAAGGACCCTCCCTAGACTCGACATCTCTGCTTTCCATGATCAGCATCCCCATCTAGCGGAGTCCCAACAGCAAGTAGGTCCTGGCTATAATTCCCCCTTCGGCTCCCTCATCCTTCTGGAAGGTCTCAATCCTCTTAATGAACTTCTCTTCCAAGTCGACTATGCCACGCTCCAAGTGTGCCAGCCTTCGTGTGGAGGTGATGGCCATGTCCTTCCACTCCTCTATCAGCTTCTTGTTGGCCTCGTGTATTTTGTGGTGATCTTCCTCACAATCATGGAGCCTCTTGCACAGCTGGTTGAGTCTAGTCTTTTCCTCGGCCTTTTCATCTATGACCCTGTGGCCTTGAGAAAACCCTGGCTCGATACTTCCATCCTAGTTGTCTTCTAACCATCCCAGATAATAAGGATAGTAACCCGCATGATACCTGTCGGGTTCAATAGTGTCCTTCTCCAGCCGGATCTTGCAGTGCCACAAATGTTGAGCTTGACACTTATGAGGGATGTCGTCATTTTGGAAATCTACCCTGAGATGACTCAGCTTCTCAACCCTTGGTATAACTTGCTTCCTCCCTGCCTGCCTCATGACTCGGATAAAGACATAAGGATATGTCCCTCTCAGACCAATCAATATTAGAAATGGGGTGTCACGAGTTCGGATGATAAACTCGTCAGTTGGGAACCATTCAAACATCCACTGAATCTGATCCTCGGTCACATTTCCCAATAACTCAGCCCATCCATTGGTGTTTTCCGGCTGGGCAAACATGTCGAGGATGTAGTTCGTACGCTTTGGATGATGGAAAGCGATATGATCATCCCAAATTCTCCTATGGATGTCCTGTCGGTAGTCTCCCTTTTTCAAATGTTCAGTGAGCCATAGTTGGAGTAACAGAATTCAACCCTCGAAATGATTTGCCCCTCGTTGACACATTTCCAAGGCTCGGTTCATGTCAGCAATGATCATCGATACGATACTGAAGTCTTGTCTGTCAATCCATTCCATCAGAGTCTTAGTAACCATAGCCAACCTGGTGTGGATTCTTCCTTTCTTTGTCGGGAACACCACCAGATCCAAGAAGCATAGTATAAAGACGAATACCCGGCGATGAATGTGCCCCGGAGAAGTAAGGCCGAACTCTTCTTAATGAGTGCGGTAAGACTGGCTACGACCATACCTCTCGTACAAATAGTCAAAGGGGATGTACGAGTCTTTCAAGCATTCCAAGTTCGGATTTTTCTTTAGTCCCAACATCTTGAGGAAACTCCGTCCTGTGCGGTTTTTAGGCATCAATAACCCTGGAGACTCCCAAGCTAAACCTGCTAACCCTCCTATCTCCTCTAGCAGCGGTGTCATCTCATTGTTTTCGAAGAAAAAAACTGACCGATCACAGTCCCAGAACAAGGTAACAGCCTCTAACATCATTTTGTTAGGCTGATTTCCAGAAGAGATGGCGGTAGCCCAGGTGTTTTCTAATGACTGTTTTGCCACTCGAGTGAAGATCCTCCCTCCAGTTTAGTAGTTTGGGGTGGATATTGACGACCATGCCGAATCTGGGGACCTCGTGCCTCATTTCTGCAAAACAAAAGGTTAGGCCCTTACCCCCACCAGACTTGACTATTTACCATCAATTATTACCATGAGCATTTAGTTCTCCAAATAAATGCACAGAACGTGAAGGCGTCTGTTTGGGTTCCAGGGAAACCCAATGGACTTTGGACAAGGCTATCTTAAAGGCTATTGTGCAGACAACATATTAGCCTGGCTAGGTTTGACCATGATGCATGCAACATTATAATATAGTAAGGTTTCAATGGGGTTTCAGACTGGTACCCTTGAGCGGACAACTCAAGGGGGTAGGCACGGAACTGTCGACTGCAACCGCTGATCGACTAGTTTTACCACAAATATGCCTTTCCAAATTTAGGGGTAGTAATATTGGAATAGCGCAACCACTCATTGTAAGCATTGCAATAGGATTCTTGTTTGGCACGAGTGGAATATGAAGCGGAGCATGATACGCAATAAATGACATTCAAACAAGTAGGCATGTATTTTAACTTTGAGGAAAGCGGTAAAGAAGGGAAGTACAATAGTTATAACTGAAAGCAGTTACAAAAAAACATGAAGATATGTCAGTTTTGTTTGGACAAAATAAATACTTTGCAAAATTAAACAGTTAATAGCACATAACAGGGAATAGGAAGGGGTGTAAGCATTTAAATAGAATTAAAGGTCCAAATTCACAAGACAATTGGTAATGGTATAAGCCTAGGGAAAATCCCCAGTAGAGTCGCCATGTTGTCGCGCCCCCTTTTTTTATCCTCCACACGGGTTAGGTACGGAGAGATCGGGTTTATGACATTCTGGACAACTCCTTAAAGGAAAAGGTTTAAGGAAGAGTCGCCACCTAACAATTTTATGGTGCGTTAGGGCACCTAGAGTACATAACCATGAACTAGTTTGCATTACCAGAGATTGGGTAAGGGCTTGAAATTATCCTAAGGGGAAGGTGTTAGGCACCCCTCAAGATCCACGACTGTGGGTCCCACACAAGAAATTTTGTGAATTTGGATGGTAAGCTAATAGCAAATAAGGTGCATGTAAGAGGGGATTTCAAACAAGTACAAAATCTTTAAAGGTTTTGGAAAACATTAGAGTGAAACATTGGAAAAGAACTATCCTGGTTTAAAGTAATATGGATCACATCAATGCAATACCCGGTATGTCACATCCTCAATGAGAGGCTACACGTGGTATTAGCGCACCGGTCATCACATCTGTATTCAACCCTGCCAACCCCGTAAAGGTATTTAAAATGCGCGTGTTGGTCACGAAAGCTTATTGCGTGCTATTACCCGTTCCATCCTATCAGTCCTGGAGGGTACTTAGGACTACTAATCCTACTAGGTGAGTACTAGGCTGAACCCCTAGGTTTAAAGGTTAAAATTCTAAGCGACATACAAAACAATTAGGACTAAAAGTATGGAGGAACATAAAGAGTAGGTAAGAGGCTCACGGATCCCTCCACAGGTAAACAAATAAATAGCACGTCTCAAACACAATCAAATCCTCAAAATCAGGATTTAAAACAGGAATTTTGAGTTGGAAAACAGTAGGTTTCAGCAGTTTTTGTAAAGGGAATGCTTTTGAAAACTCAGTAACGCAACAAGAAATTTAAATGAAAGGACAAAATAGTTGTAACAAAAGGAATGATCGAGTTTGGAGATCCAGTAATTTAAATACAGGAGCAAGACGTTAAAAAATGCACAGCGGTTTAGAAGAAGTTCTCAGTAAAAGCAAATGAAGAACTTTGGAAGAATTAGTTGTAACGACCCAGTCAGTCGTTTTGTGTGTTGGGACTCCGTTCCCGTGAATGAATCCTTCCATAGACTACTCGTGCCTCATGACTTGTGTGGGCAGGTAGTTCGAGATTGAGAAGTGATTTGGCCAGTTCAGGAACACTTGGTTCCTGAAGGCTAGCCTATTTGGCTAAATTTGGTTCCGAGCAGCATTTTGAGCAACCAACCTCGGAATCGAGTTATGATAGCTCCAGCAGCTCCGGATGATGATTTCAGACTTGGGAGTGTGTTCGCCTCGGGTTTCTAATGACCCGGGAGTATTTCGGCACCTGAATGGGAATTCAGGATTTCATAAGATTTAGAATTCAGCCTGGAATTGGACCTCGTGATATCATGGTCCGAATGGAATTCCAGAACTGGCAATAGTTCCGTATAGTCATTTATGACTTGTCTGCAAAATTTGGGGTCATTCCGAATAATATAGACTCGTTCGGCATATTGATGAGCCATTTGAATTTTCTTGAAATCCTAAGTTTGGAATTAAGGGGTTTTGGAGAGTGATTTATAGTTTGGATGATGTTTTCAGTGTTCTGGTAGCTCGAGCAAGTCCGTCATGTGATTTGGGACTTGTTGGTATAATTTGTCGAGGGCTCGGGTGGGCCCAGGGGTCTCCCAGACCCCGATCGGGGTAAAAAAAACTATCAATTGAACTGCTGGTGGAATTTACTGGTGTGACCGCACCTGCGGTCCATGAGTCGCAGGCGCAAGGTCCGCACCAGCGAAAAATCAATCGCAGGCGCGGCTCCTTCCACAGGAGCGGCCTTCTCTCTCGCAGGCGCGGACAAGAGCCCGCAGGCACGACTTTCCCTAGGGGCCCAGGCCATCGTAGGTGCGACCAATATCTTTTTCCGCAGGTGCGAGCCCGCACCTGCGATCCAAAGGTCGCAGGTGCGGAAACTGCTGGGCAGTCCCATTAAAAGTCCCAAGTCGTGAATTATTTCCCAAAAATCATATTTCCTCCATTGTTGATGACCCCAAGAGCTCCAGAACGGGTATTTTGGCCTAGAACCTCAGGTAAGTGATTCCCTAACCCTCCGCATGTCAATTTCTTCCGTTCATTGAGAATTTCCTCTTCCTAATTCATAGAAATTCATAAGAAAGGTTGGAAAGAAATAAAGGGTTTTGTGAAAAATGCAAATTCTGATTTTAGGGCCATTGAGGGATGATTAATTGAGTTAATCTTGATCCTTAGGCGACGTTTAGCGCGTTTCTTCAAGAAATATAATTTTCCGGACGCCGATGCTCGGAGTTGAATTTCCAAAGTATGTCAAGAATACGTTTTTAAGGAAATATTTGATAAATCCTCCTCGAATCTTCCTAAATTGATATAATTATGTGCTTTTGGCTAGTTGCGAGCCATCGAAGGTGATTCGGAGGATTTGTGCGTGTGTTGATTGGTCCGTTGGCCGGAGGAGCACTTGTCCATGTGAGTCTCCTTTCCAAACTTTGTAAGGGGGAAATGTCCCCTAGGCTCCTTGTTGCTATTTGTGACTGTTGAGGGGGCTGCGTACGTACCACGTGACCAGAGTCCGTACGTGGCATCTATACTGTATGTTGGGTACCCGTAGGACCCACGAACATGTTCTAGTTGTTTGTTTGATATTATCTGATGTTTTGTACGAGTTATTACTGATACATGATGAAATTGAGCTATGATAGCCGCGAATTAAATATACATAATATTCAGATAAGAATTATGAACTCCATCAATTGAGTAATTGTGTTACTCCTGATATAATTGATAAAGAGCAATGAATAAATGAGATAGTGAGTTGTTGAGCTAAACGAAGGTGGTTAAAGTTTCCTTCCTATACTTGAATTGTTCCATCATGGTGATATTATGAGTAAAGTGGATAATGTGATAAAAATCCTAACTGCTGCATATCAAGTGAGATGCGAGTATCCGATCCCGTTGAATGTGGGCGAGTCGGTACCACGGTGTCTAAATATACACATATATATATGCATTCATGCAGTCATATATACGCATTCATTCATTCATGGCCCCCGAGTCACAGGTATGATTCGTGATCAAGGAGAACTTATATTTTACTAGCCCCTGAGTCAGAGGTTTGATTCATGATCAGGGAGGAATTTCACTTATATTTTCATTGCCCCTGCGTCCCAGGTTTGATTCGTGATCAGGGAGAATTACACTACTAATTTCTTTGGCCCCCGAATCACAGGCATGATTCGTGATCGGGGAGAGTTTTACTTTGCATAGTCAGCACATGAGTCGCAGGTATGATTCGCGATCGTGGGGAGCTTATCATTATCGAGTCAGCACACGAGTCGCAGGTATGATTCGAGATTGTGGGGAGCTTATCATTATCGAGTCAACACACGAGTCGCAGGTATGATTCGTGATCGTGGGGAGCTTATCATTATCGAGTCAGCACACGAGTCGCAGGTATGATTCGCGATCATGGGGAGCTTATCATTATCGAGTCAGCACACGAGTCACATGTATGATT
>ML274791.1:112497-171562 GCA_005239495.1 Nicotiana undulata | reverse complement strand
TAAAAAACACATAAATATATATATATATATATATATATATATATATATATATATATTCATGTGATTTTTAAAGAAAAATACTTATTGAGATGGTGTACACGCACATCGCGTGTACCTAAGACTAGTATATATATATAAATGTATTTGTATTTCATCACTTTGTTTGCTATCTCATCCATAAAATTCTCTTTTCGTCCTGCATCTAATATTGTTGATCACACTTAAGAACATGGAAGGCGATCTTTGAGTGTGATTCTTGGAGAGAAAGAACCTTATTTATTTGAATTTTCTGTTTTTATATGTGCTTGACTAATTTTGATAAATCTATGATTAATGGCTAGAGATTGGTAAATTGGAACTTTTGATACATTTATGTAAGATTCCCATGATTTAAACAAGCCTGTTTTCCAAGTTTCTTTTCTTTTTTATGGGCCTAATTAAGTGTAGGAAAGGGCCAACCCGTATTCCACTGTAAGGCCCATTATTGAGAGTAAGCAACCTCTGCTCCAAGAATGGGAGGGCTATAAATATAAGAAATTTTAGGATTAGTTATCTCGTATAACAAAGGTTGATACCTTATTTATTTTAAATAAATACCCTTTTAAAAAATTATATTCCATAGTTACTTTTTAATTTTTTATAGCCAAATATCTATTTGGTTATCTCCTACTCTTAAGCCATAAAATAAACTTTGTATTATTTTTCTCTCTCCACTCAAATTTCTTTTATCCCTAACCAAAAGCTTCAGCCGAGGACCCCTAGAAAAACTGCCACCCCCAATCTATCACTCACCAGCAGCCCCATCTCGTGATCTATCCTCCATTGAAGAGAATGAGATAGTGGTTTGTGAATTAAAATCTTAGTTTGGCTTTCAACTTTCCTTTGGTACGTTACATAGGCATGCGAGTAATAATATGATGGACGGGAAAAATTGGGTCCAGTGTCTGAGATGAGAGTAGATCTCTTCATTCTCTTCATAAGCTGCCCACCCCCAATATCTCACCCACCAGCGTCCTTCTCGTTCTCAGTCTCCAAGAACGCCCATCACTTCACCCCTCACAAACCTAATCATCCGCTGCCTTCCTAAGAGAGGATGTATCTCGCTGAATTAGGGTTATTTGTGAACAAAGACGACAAAGTTTGGGGCTGAGCAACTTGAATGATTTGTTAATATATTTCAATGTATTTTATTGTATTTATTGTCCTTTTTTCCATTGTATTTCAATGTATCCTGTTATATTTTATGTATTTCATTGTATTCACTGTTTCACTATATTCCATAAATGTATTCATATGTTTTTTTTAATTAATATAATTTATGTTTTCAGATGTATTATATAATTTCTCTGAAGATTGCTATGTTTCCGGGGTGTTTTTCGGATGAGAATCTTTTTTATAACTGAAAATACAAAATTGTGTGTTATAATTGAGTTTGTTGAGTTATATTAGGAGTCTGTTATGTTAATTGATTCACTTTCCGTTTAAAAACAGTCTAATCCCATGTTTCACGCGTGAATACAGTCGAATACAATAATCTGTCCAACTGTAATCCCGTGTTTCACGCCATGAATACAGTCGAATACAAAAATCTGTCTAGCTGTAATTCCCTGTTTCACGCCTAGAAATGCTACTATATTCATGAATATAGTAGCTTAAATACATCGAATACACTCTAAAAAATCTGAAAACATAGCTATAAGAAGTAATATAGTAAATGATAGCTACAACTAGCTAATAACCGCTAAACAATAGTGATTTGTGAAATTTTTTCGAAATTTTACCTCATATGGTAAATTATTACACCCAATTTATTATAAATCAAAATTATTTAAAATATTATTTTATATAGCTACCTTTTACATTTAATTGCAAAATAGGTATTTATTGTTCACACTACCATATAGGCGTGATACACTATTTATGTTTTTTTCTCTTTCTTTCAGTTAACACACGTTCTCTCTCAAATCACAGCAAGATTTTTCTTCTTTCTCTCTCCACTATCTCTCTCTCACTACATGATTGTAGGAATAAATTTCTCAGAATTGATCCTCAACTTTTTTGCTCCAAAAGTTCGTGGTAGTCGGTAAAACTTTTGGCCGGTTCACGCCAAATTACTCTGTCATTCTTCTTTTTCTTTTCACTCTTTATTTTTTTTAAAAAAAAATTCCATTCTTAAGTTTTGAGGAAGAGACTTTAAATTTCGTCTTCAATGGATAATTCAACAACTTCGAAAAGGGTTACACGAGGTATATCCACTAAAACACTCAAATTGATCTCCGACTTCAGAATAGTCGGCATCATCATCCGCTATTGGCTCATCTTCTAAGGCGAACAGATTTGGCCATGGCTACGCCGGAGAAGATTTGAGGGTCGGATTTTTGTTCGTCTCTATTTTTAGTTTTAATACAATGTATTAAGTATTTGTTGGCCGAAGAAGCCATCTCCGGCGAACTTTCTTCTCTTCTTTGCTTTTTTAGTCACATACAATGATACAAATACATTGTATTTTGTACAAATACACTCAAAAACATATTTTGTATAATACATTATATTTTTGCCTGTATTTATGTATTTCGAAGGTCTGTATTTTCTGAATACAGCCGAATATCATTGTGTTTTGTGAATTTTGTTGTTGTTTGAATACAGTCGAATTGAATACAATATAAAATAGTGAATTATGAATATTTGTGAGTTGAATACAATGTATACAGTTAATTGAATAGAACGGTATACACCTTATTTCTTGATTACCTCACAGTATTTATAAATACTATCGCGCGAATACATGAAATACAACACAGTAGCAACAAAATTTATGTATTAGGAGTGATACATGTTAATTGATCCTCTTTTCCCTTATAAAACAACGGACTCACCTATTTTTAGGCGATTCTAATATTATATTCATGAATACAGTAGCATGAATACAGCGAATATAGTCGCATAACTGGACTCCCCTATCATTGTATTCATGAATACGATTGCACGAATACAATGAATACAGTCATGTACCAGTGAATTTATGTAGAATTAATTTTGTTGAGTTAAATTAGGAGTGATACACGCTAATTGATTCTCTTTCTGTTATTAAACAACTGGACTCCCCTATTTTTACGCGATTTCCGGTACTGTATTCATGTATACAGTAATGAGAATACTGCGAATGTAGTCGCACAGCTGGACTCCCCTATTTTTACGCGATTTCCGGTACTGTATTCATGTATACAGTAATGAGAATACTGCGAATGTAGTCGCACAGCTGGACTCCCCTATTTTTCAGGTGAATTCTGCAGTAGCGCGAATACAGTCGCGTAACAACTAAATAATAGCTATAAGAAGTAATTATGTATATGTTAAACAACAGTAGTTTCTGAAAATTCCTCATAAATATAATACGGAGATAAGTATAAAAGAATATCAGGAAATAATTGAGACATGTATTAAAGACAGGAATATATGAAATTTTAATCAGAAATTGTGTATGGTTCCCAATTTGTTGATCGTTTCTAAAATGTACCTGACATTCTCAAGACTAGACTTCGTCAGGTTTTCTGAAAAATACATTCTTCATTAGTTGGGATTTATTCTGTGACAACTATTTTGTTATTTACTAACGGTGTAATTCAGCATATTGTCATCAGCACGCAGACATACAACTTAGATATCATCTCTAATACAATCCCCTTATTAACCTATGCAACCCTTTTAGAATATGCTATGATGTTAACCAGCCTAATTTCCCTTGGCAAATGCTACGAGCCGCCATAAGCATAACCATCATCTTCTTAAATTAAAGGGACTCTTTAAGCCCCATCCAACTGACAATTTTCCATAGTATAACAGCGCTATCAACTTTAATGGAAACTATGGCAAAAGTGCTAGGAAATTGAGCAAATGTGGTCTTCATTCTAAAAAGTTACAAAATGAGGAGCTCAATGTATACTTGTATAGTCACCTTAGTAAGCAACAAATCACTGAAAAATCTCAATTTCATGTGATAAACTTGGACGAAATTGAACCTCAAACAATATTGTATATTGTCCTAACTGTCAGCTAAAGCCAGCCTCTGTTTATGAGTGTCAGTTGGCAACTTGACATCAGTGGCCAATCCAACAGCTTGAAGAAACCTTACTATATACCAAGTCATGTCAAGTTGCCACCATTCTAAGCCATGCCTAGCCGAATATTCAAACGCATGGTGGTTGTTGTGCCAACCCTCTCCGAATGCAAGCAACGCCACCCACCTACATTGGAGCACATCAATTATCTTGACGGAGTCAATATAGATGAATTTAACTTTTATACACCAACAGTACAAAAAATTAACAACGCATACCAGTTGTTCCTTGACAGATCACCAGTATTCCACGCCTGTTTACCCCATACATGGCATGCTGAATTTACCAGCCAAGTTATGTGGTATACCCACACAATTCTCACCCCCTGCACGCGCAGCAAATCTAGCAAATTAACTTTCAGAATCTCATTGCACCAAATGCATAATAGCAACGAATTCACACTTGAATAAGCTTTGTCCTGTAGTTAAGCGGGTAGATACAAGTCTTCCACAAAATTGGCTCACAACTTGAGTAAGGCGGGCAGACACATAAACATATTGGGATATTTGAAAAGATAATACTCGCTAAACATTGTTACAAATACCAAACAAATAAAAAATAACAAACTTATTCAAAGCTCCACTCACTTACCATGCCCCAAACAATAAAAGGAAATCCTCCCATAGCATATAACAGAGCTGCAAGTGCAACAGGATGGAAAACATAAGTGTCACGAACAAACTGATAGAAGGGCTGCTTCTCCAAATCCCCCACATTGTTGGGCTTTCCTGTCTACAAATTAATAAAGACACACACAATCAATACACAAGAATTTTCTATCTTTTATATGTAAAGATATTGTAGAATGAAGCAATTACCCTTTCAATAATGGTGTCAGTATCGAACATCCAACTCATATGACTGAACCAAAATCCTTCAATTGGACTGTGAGGATCTTTATCAGAATCACAAAATTGATGGTGGTACCTATGAGTACTCACCCAATCAATTGGATTTCCCTACAATCACACATATCAACAAATATAAAACCACAGTAAAATTATAAAAGCCAAATACTGTACTAGATAAAATTATGGGATTTATTTTGTTTACCTGAAGAGCTTGGACACCACAATATGCAAAAAAGTATTCTAGCCATTTGGGAAGTTTAAAACTTCTATGAGACAAGTTTCTGTGAAAAGAAAGAGTAATCCCTAAAAGTCCAGTTACTATATATAAGCCAAATGCAATTCCAACAGCAGCCCAATTGAAGTTAAAGGGTGCAAGTAGACAGAGCAAATGCATAGCTACAACCACAGCAGCTGAGCCCATATCCACTGAATTCCACTGCCTACCAAAAAGTACATTCCTAGGCCGCTTCACCACTACATCAGAAAACAGAATTCTGTTAAAGCTTGATTCTTTTCCATTTTCTGATACCGTCGTCGACGTTGCATTCACAATTGGCATTACTCTTCTGCTAATACTAACTTTTCCTTCCAGTCTATAGCCATTCCACTTGTTAAGTACGCTTGTTTTTGTTGTCTTATATGATAGGGTATTTACATTATTTGCTGGTTGAGCAGGGGAGAAGCTTCTCGCCGGCCTATGGATTGGTTGAGGAAGCGGCGAAAATGGGTAAGGCTTAGACTTGGACGGCAGTGGTGCAAAGAGGGCCATTTTTGGGCTTGGCGAATTGTTTGGTTTGGGTTTCCTTGGCTTATATAATGGAAATGAGAAACATAGAGTAGAAGGGGGTTTATGGTGGAGATTTAACGTTGAGACAACACCTCAGTTGCAACATAGAGACGGAGAGCCAACTGGTGATATAACTGATAAGGCGGTGGGGCTTTTAAGATTTTCGGATAATTGGAAATTTAGTTAGTTGGAGGCCGCAGATTCAATAGTAGATTTTTGTGGGGACAGAGCTTGACGCCTACGTGGGAAAACAAAGTAAAAATTGTATTTGAAAATTGGAATTGCATTTGAATATGACTACAATTTTGGAGTATTTTTGAATTTTTGTTAGTGATCTGAAGTGAAAATTTAAAAAAAAAAAGATATTGGAGTTATTTAAAATTTCGAACAATTTCAAAATTCATCTTCAAGAAAAATTGAAAATATTATGGAAAAAAAAAAAAAAAAAAAGAGTTTTGTATGGCCAAACGGGCTCAATGTATACCTCAAGCACGCGTATTGGACAATTTACTTATCAGAAGATCATAATTTTTGTCTAAGCTGAAATTTAATCTACCGTTGTTTTCCCATATTTTCTTGACAGAAAATTTATGGTTGGGGCAGGTGGTGTTAGAGATATTTTTAAGTTATTTTTTGGTTTGTGTGGTTGCGTTTCGATATTTCTCGCGCTACGTGTTATCTTATTCTGAAAGTGCCTCTCTACTCTATTTGCCAATAGCAGCAACGGCTGCAACAAGTTTGTCCATGTAGCAATGCCAGTCCCTCCGCTATATATACATATATGTTGGTGTCTTGCTCCGAATTATTTTAACTTATTAAAAAACATTCTTGATCTGTATATGACTCAATGTACTTAACTATGACAATTCACAGATAACTGCTTATTGTTATTTCAACCCTGAAGATCTTGGAATTTACCCAATTTGTTTAATACTTCGAGATGAGTCTGATGGTTTATGGGCACAAAATGTTGAAATATTAAGATCAAACTACAATTGATTGTTGACCAGCAACTGACAAACAAAAAAATGCAGTCCTCTGCATATGCACAAAATGTTTCATGTTCCTTAAACAATCAGAATTAGAACATACCATAAAACTATATATATATATAGTACCTCTATTTCACAGGTCCAATGCAGAACTTTGAAACTTATGTTGGCAGGAGGTTTTATCAGTCAAAGTTTCATCTCAATGCTAGTGTTGATCAGTGAGGATTATCGTTGCAATCTGGACCTTTGTACCTGGATGTACTGATCTAAACTTCCCCTTGTTCAATCCACCAGACATTTATGAAAATGGATCTTGTCCACCATATTCAGATTCTAAGGACTAACTTAAAGTATACATGCATCTCAAGCCTTTTGCATTGATTCACATTTCTTCAAGTTTCCGGTTACACAAGCTGTACCAAGTCTGGGCATATAGCAACCAAAGCTCTTGTCTCATGGTCCTGTTTTTGGGCATATACACTAATAAAAAAAGCGAATAAATCGACTGCCAAAATCGACCAATGTTGGTAGGTGATTGGCAAAAATCGATCGATTCGTAGCGGTCGGTAGAGTCAACTGACCGACTTCAGTCGATATTGTCGAACCGATTTACGCCGGGCAATTAAATTCCATAAATGACCGAAGACCAATTGATTCGTGGTAGTCGGTAGAGCGAACCAACTGACCTCGATCGGTAAATTAAATTCCACAAATGACCAAAAAAGAAAAAATATGCCGCGACTTCGGAATCGAACTGGGTCTGTACTGTGGCAGGATACTATCCTACCACTAGACCATTGGTGCGTTTTGACATAAGACTTTCTTTTATTTTATTTATATTCTTTAATTATATTTTCGCGTGAAAATAACCAAGCGATTCGGTCGGTTCTATTAAAGAATAAAATTACCGACAGAAATCGGTTAGTTTTTTTAAAATGATTGGTCGATTTTTGAATATTAATTTTAGTTATTTTAAATGAAAAATCGACCAAAGTTGGTCGGTTTCTATAATTTTTCGCATTTTTGCCCAAAAAAACCGACCGAAATTGGTGGGTTTCATAAAAAAAAAATTAAAAAACAATCTTTTGAAAAACCGACCGACTTCGGTTGGTTATTCGGCCAATTTTTTGGCCGAGCGAAGTTGGCCGCTTGGCCGTGGTCGGTAATGGCTAATTTCTATTAGTGATAGAATTTTAAATATAATGGAACGAATGGGAAAGTTTATTATTTCAATAAGCTTTAAATTTATTTATTTATATATTTGTGAGAAGTAGTTGAGGCAATCAGGCCAGCAAACTAGTTAATTTAGGCTGAAGCTTGCAAGTGAGATTTTACTAGCAGTATTACATTTAAACTTATATTCACTAATCGTGCTCGTGCGAAAAAAAAAACTGACATGCTTAGCATATGTTTAGATAATCTATCTGTATTCTTTTCAAAGTTCCTCATCTACGCTGAACATAGACAATTATATGACTTTATAAGTAATCTGACTCTGTGTAAATTTTTTGACTAGTCAGTGAACATATCAGTAAAATGGTTAGCCCCTCCAAACCGTTGCCGGGCCCCGACCTCCCCAGGGCCCACCTGGCTACGTGGCCAGGTTTCTTAGTGGACACATCACAATAATAGTAGGTTATCAAGTTTTTCTTAGGAAAATTGAAGTAGTTGGGAACTTCTTATGTTGGGATATGGTGACGTCCAAGTCGGTGATTTTATGTAAAGAAGGAAAGAGAAAAAGCAGATAGAATTGCAAATGTCAAGTGAAAAATGAACGAACTAGAGAGACATTATCAGGAGGCACTTCTTTGCTCTCCCCTTCAACTCTTACACGTTTTCTCTATATTTTTAGCACCATTCTTTTGCACTTATCTTTCTATATTTTGAGGTTGTTAGGAAATTGGGGCCTAACGGTAGGGCGGTTCAAAACTGATCTGTAATCCTTAATGGAACCGTAAAATTGACTTATTCGCTTATTGTATCGTGTTATTGGGTAATGGTTGGTGAACGGATCAGAACAACAACAACAATCCAGTGGAAAATCATAAATGGGGTTTGGGAGGGTAGTGTGTGCTCAGACTTTATCCTATCCTAGGGAGGTAGCGAGGTTGTTTCCGAAAGACTCTCGGCTCGAGAGGGTGGTGAACGGATCAAGATTTTATAATTAATGACTAAACGGTTTAGAGACGAATTAATCAGTTTCCTTATCGAGATAAACCGTTAACCTGTTAAAGAATTTTTATATTTATACGTCTACCTATACGTATATAAAGTACTACTTGACACCCTATATCCTTATCCATAGAAATTTATGGGGAAACCAATAAGGGTGACGCACAGTAAAAGATTTCTGAGAGAAGAAACAAAAAAGAATCTCCAGTCCCAACAATTATCATCTAAATTGATCTCTGTGGCAGAATAAGCTAAAGCTACTGGAATTTGAATATTATTCCTGTGAGGAAGTGAGTTTCCACGGCCCTTTATTTGTATAGTAGGATCCAGGCAGTTATCTTGAAAAAATTTGCGTCGGAAATTTAATATGGCTTCATATACGTACCCTACTTCTTTTGTTGCCTATATTATCCGGATTATGTTCTGTTTTCTATCTCTTCTGTTTGTTTAGCGGTGAGGACAAAATGTTTAATTAGGTATAAGCTTCAAGACAAATGTTCACTATGGTAATTGAATGCAATTTGAAGGTGGCATATCCTAAATTTTTCTTTTATCTCTAATTCTTTTTTATTGTCTATTTGATTAGTCGATAAACCGGACGATAATTACTAATTCGTTATTAATCAGTCTGATGTCTTATTGGTTGGCTAGTGAATTACTGTATTTATAAACAGATAACCGATAAGCCAAATATAAATATTCGTCCAATCTACCTGATAAGCACCCCTACCTAACCGCGTTGCACTAAATTCTTTTCTCTACCTTTTTTTGGGGTAGTGCAACTCTTATTTTCAATTCTCGTGTAATGTTTGCTTTATATAAGTTTTTACTTAGTTTGGTTTATTTTAGGTAAAAAGGCCTTCTGACCACTTAAATATGTACCCTATTGTCATGCCGGTAAATGAACTTTCAAAATTCCCATATGAACACTTCAACTTAAGCATAAGTGAACTAATAAACACCTCTGACCTATGACTCATAGCGCTTGCATTACAATTTCACAAACGTGGCGACCCAGTCATCAATAAACGAATAAAAACCTGCCACGTGTTAGGCGCAAAAACCCACTAAGCACCGACTATTTTCCATTCATTTTTGCCCTAAAACACTAATTTCATTTTCATTTTCAATCGTCTCTCTCAATTCCCCTCTAACATTTTCAAACGTCTGTCCAAAATAGAGTGAACGATTGTCATCGGATTCCATTAGATCATCTGAAGGTTGTGTTTATGCCTTTTTCTTTCAAATTCGGTCCCCGAAACAAGAATCTAAGACAATCGTGTACCGTTGCTTTCTCCTCCACCAGAAACATAGTAGTCATTAAAGGTCCGATTGTTGTCTTTCATGAAATTTCTGGTTGTTTTCTTGTATTTTTATTCGTTATTGAAGTTGGTCATGATAGAATAATGTTTTGTATGCATACAACTGTTCTTTCGTTATTTAGGGTTTAAAATTAGGGCTTTTTGGAACAACATACTAGATTCTTATTTTTCTTCTCTGAATTTTGTCGGTTCCATCGCTGATTTGGCATATAGGGTTAAAAGTTAGGCTTTTTATCATATCGAATTTTTTTATTTCTTAAAGTGATAAAGTTAGGTTCTTCAGCCGCATTTGCTTGTTCTTTTTCAAACAACATTGTCTCTTTCTTTTGAATATTTTGCGGATTTGGATTTATTTTATCTTATTTTCATAGGTATATTGAGGCAGGATGCCTGTTCTTGTGAAATTATAATTTCACCATCAGGGACAATTGGTAGTTGGCCCATTAATAAGGTATGAAAATGGTATAACATGGCCTACTATTGTAACTTCTGACACTAATGAATTGTATGTAATTCAATTCAACAAAAGGGAAAGTGATATGGGGTACTTAGATGTGGAGAAATTTGCATGTCAAATCAATAAAAAATGACCATTTCGATTTATTAAGTATGATTCTGATGTGTTAGAATTCTGCAAAGACCTTCATGATGGGTATTTTATTGATGTTTATTTATGTCACATTGTTAATATACCATGTGTTGATATTGAGTTGGATGAAATGTTAAGTAGTAGTATGGACCCCAGTGATATCCCATATGACCAAACAACTGGATTTAGTGACGTGTCATAAGGGCAAACAAGTAGAGCTAATGCTTGGGCAACTAACTCATCTACCAATGATATAAATACTGGTTGTTTCATTAAGGGGAAGAGTAAAGGAAAGGCAACTGATATAGAAGAGTCTACTGTGGATGAAGGGGAGTTCTGCAACTTTCATCTAGCCAAAGATTCAGATTGTGATGAATTTGAGAGTAATTATGAGGGTGAGGATGGTGAATATGAGGGCGTTTCTGCTGAAGAGGATATAGATGACTCACTTTATGATGTTGATGAGGATGTTGTTGGAGAGACATGTAATATAGAAGCTGACCTTGTTGCTGCTAGACAAACCAAAGTAAATCAGAAGAACTGGAAAGAGAGATCTAGTGATGTTAACGTAGATGAGCTACCTAGTGGCCCGGCAGGCACTGACCTTGGATTTGAAGACATTTACAAGGACAAGACTGCTAAATATGCTGGCAAATTGGGAGGAGATGAGCAGTACGTAGACAGTTCAGATCCAGGGAGTGAGGATAGTACTGATGATGATGTAGATGCAGATGATGATGTGCATAACCTTCCTCCAAGAAGATACAGTAGAAAGGTCTACTTTGACCCTAACTGTAACAAAATTATTTTCCAACTGGGATTGGTCTTTGAAAATGTTAGAAAATTTAGATTTGGTTTACAAGACTATGTTGTATAGAGGAGAGTTCCGTTAAAGTTGAGACCTAATGAGAGGAACAGGGTCAAGGCGAGATGTTTGAACTCTAGTAGATATAAATGACATATTCTAGGCAGCTTACATGGCCACACACAAAACTTCATTGCTAACACATACTACCCAATTCATTCACGCTTCCCAGTCATAAGGAACAAGCTTGCTAACACAGCTTGGATAGTTAAGCATTACAAAGATAAGATCATAAATCAGTCTGACATAAAGCTCAAGAAATTGTAAGAGTTGATAAGGATTAAGTATGGTGTGTATGTAGGAAAAACAATATGTGACAGGGCTAGACAAGGTAATGGGTAAGTATTTAGGTAATTACAAAATAGAGTTTGCTAGGATTTATGATTATGCTGACATGATAAAAACTACTAACCTAGGCAGCACTGTTGTGGTGAGGATTAAAAGAAATAACACCTGGTAAAGAGGTCTTTGTGGGGATATACATTTGTTTACAAGCGTTGAAAACAGGTTGGTTAGAAGGGTGTAGAAGTAACTGGATTTCATGGTGCATTTCTAAAGGGAGTGTGTAAAGGTGAGCTATTGTCATACATTGCTAAAGATGGTAATAACCAGATGTACCATGTTACTTGGGCAGTGGTTGAAAAAGAGACCAAGAACAGTTGGTCCTAGTTTCTTAGGTGTCTAATGGAGGACTTGAAACTTACAGAATCTGAAGATGAAGGACTAACAATTATGTCTAATATGCAGAATGTATGTGTATTGTTTTAATCTCATTTTTACTTTAATATTTAAGATTGCATTGGATGAACTCTAACAGTGTATTGTTGTTGTTCAAGGGACTTGTTCAAGCTGTATCTGAATTGATGCCAAATGTTGAGCATAGAATGTGTGCAAGACACATATTAAGCAACTAGAAGAAAACTTGGAGTGGTGAGGAAAGAAGGAAGAAGTTATATGGTTGTGCAAGAGCTTCATTTGAAGCATTTCTGAAGGTTAAATTAGATGAGTTGGCAGAATTTAATGAAAATGAGATAATAAAAGACTTGATTAGATATCTCAAACAGTCATGGTGTAGGGCCTTTTTAAAAGACTGTAGTAAGTGTGATATTGTGGAGAACAATATGTGTGTGTCCTTCAACAGTTGGATACTTACTTCTAGGCACAAGTCAATCATAACCATTTTGAAAGAGATCGGAGTGAAGGTAATGGAGACGATGACTAATATGAGAGAATTGCTACAAAGTGGAATTATGATATATCTCATATAGCAATGGGGTACATTGAAGAGCAATCAATAAGATCTATCAAGCATGAATATAAATGGAATGGGGACATTGAATTTGAGATCCAAGATGAAATTTACAAACACATAGTTGATTTTGTAAAGAAAGAGTGCACATATAGAATGTGGCAGCTGAAAGGCATACCCTGCTCCCAAACACTTTGTGCAATTTTCTTTAAAAGGTATGACACTGCTAACAATGTTGAGCATTGGTATAAGAAGGAAACGTACCTCAAGCATTCAATTGTTACATTCAACTTATGACCAACTTGGAGATGTGGCCTCCAACTCAAAACCCCAAAGTCGAGCCTCCTATAATTACTAAGATTCCAGGTAGACCTAAGAAACATAGAAGAAAGGCTTAAGATGAACCTAGAAAAAAATTTGGTAAGAGATCAAGAAAGGTGACACCAATTACCTGCTCTCATTGCAAGACAGTAGGACATAACAAGAAAGGTTGTGCAATCTTGGTAAGAATCAAATACTTCTTATGCTTTAAGTGCTTTTTAGTCTTTTGCTGAATTTTTATATTTTGGGTGTTTTAGAAAGGGCAAGGTTCAACTGCTTGTGCTGGAAGTAGTACTGCAAAATGCCCAAGTTATGACAATTGTATCAGGAGGTCATTCTGGTACTACTGTTGGTGGTGGATCTGCAGCACAACAATCTGCTACTATTGTAACAGCTAGATCTGCAACACAAAGAAATTCTGGAACTATTATTGATGGTGGATCAGGAACAGAACAATCTGGAACAACAGTAGAAAGACCAAGGACTCATCAACAAATTCTTAGAACTTTAGGTTGAAGGCCTAGGACTACTAGATTTGGAATACTGTTTGGTGAATCAAGGGCAGTCATAGAGAGGGTAAGTATGTGAATTTTTGTCCAATTGTTATGTCTAATTACTATACTAAGTTCTAAACTTATATTTGTATTTGAATGTAGTTTGGGTTAAGGGACAGAGTCACACATGATCCTAGGCAAACAATCGATGCTAGCCATACCAGTATTGATTTTGGATATATAGCACATGGCCTAAGGTGGAAAGGAACAAATCCAGTTACACAAAGGCAGCTTCAACAACAGGCTAGAAGGAGACAAACTTAGGCAACTCTAAGCTGATCTGAAGCTCCTTCTTCAACTCAACCAAACCTGAGCCAATCGCAGACCAATTTCAACCTGTCTCAACCATAATGATTTGAAGAAATATTTTTTTTTTGTGAAAGTTTAAGTCTGTTAGTATTAGCACTTATTTGTAGTTTATTTTGTGGAAGATTTGGTCTGAAATATTCAGAACTTAGTTAATGTTGTTTTGGTTTGGTATTAGACACAATAGTAAACTAGTTTATGCTAGTGTGCAGATTTGATGGCCTACTATTGACAATCAAAATGGTTGTTTTGAACTTGTCTAATATATGTTCAGATGTTAATGCCAGGCATAACTTTTCATAGCAACAAAATACTTCATACACTTACATCGTCATTGTTTGTTAAGAATAAACATAAAATACAAAAATCCTAAGCTAAAAATAACACTACAAAAGAGCAGTGCAACAACAACAAACGCAATTACACATTGTTTTCCCATGTTCCTTCGTTGATCATTGACGCGAGTTCTTGATAGAAGTCCTAAAATTACTTGCTTGTAATGATCTGGAAGAGGTGAGTCAACCCACTTGAAATGTTTTTAACAACTAGTTGTACCATAATTTGAGCATCCTAAGAACCTTCTATCCGGATTGATGGGCTTTCATGTTATGCACACAACACCGTCAACTCCACACCGACAAACTACGTGACTTTCCATTGCATTCTTGGCCTGAAGAATAAAATATCGACTTAGAGAAGACAAAAATACATGAATCTGTAAAAACTTTGAAGAGAAGAAGTGCTACAGAGCTTGAATATGTCAATAATGGAGGTTTAGGCCAAAGAAGAAAGAAGACTCATTCCAGGACATTGAAATGAGTCCTTGTGTTTATTACCGTTGGACATTGAAGAAAACTCATTCACGCTCCTGCCAGGACACGCACAACAGCTGACTAGGAATAACTGATGAACGTAAATTGAGTCATAGGTCGGAGGTGTTTATTAGTTCACTTATGCTCAAGTTGAATTGTTCTTATGGAAATTTTGAAAATTCATTTACTGGCATGACAATCGGGTACAAATTTATGTGGTCAGGAGGTCATTTTACCTTTATTTTAAACAATAAGTATCTAGTAGTAAGAATTTATCATTCATTCTTACAAGTCTTGCAAATGAAAGATAACTTGGAAGTTATATTAACAAAGATTGCGTTGAGAGTACGCAATGGTACGGTCAAACTAAAAGGGCGTTTGGCTAAGCTTATAAGATGGTCAAACTAGCTTATAAGCATTTTTCGGTCTATTTACGTGTTTGGTAAAGTTATAAGTGCTTATACGCCAAGTGCTTATATGTCAAAAATAAGTCATAAGCTGGTCATGACCCCAACTTATGAATTTTTAGCTTATAAGCACTTTAACTTTGACCAAAATTTTTACTATTTTATCCTTAAAATATTTCTTTTTAGAACAAAACTCCTACATCGATAATCACTACCTCAAGTATTTTTTCAACCTAAACCCCCGCCTCTTCAAGTCTACAATTCTCATTAACACTATTTAAGATAAGCAAATTCTCTATTCCTTTGCATATTTGTATCAATGTAATTGTGTATTAATCTTTGAACTATATGTAATAAATGAGGACATATCAATTCTTGGGGTGTATTGCTTTCTAAGTGTTGTGGTGATGAAGACAATATTTGTTTCTCTTCAAATATTTTGTCCTATTTAGGTTTATTTTTTACTAAGAAATTTTTGTTAATTTATTAATTATTTTAACTTATTATTATATGCTTATCATAAAATAAATTATATTTATCATAAAATTATCTTATTTAAGCACAATTATATTTAAAATAAAATGATAAATAGGATTTTGGTATTTGGATCGATCTGGAATCTAAAATGTTGAAACAATTACGTCCCTACAAGTGTAACCAGTTCTAAGGTTATTTAAGTCAATTTAACAGAAAAAGAGCTTATGATCATTTTTGTTTTATCAAATACTGCAGCAATTTATTATCAATTTCAACACTTGTATCCAAACACGTAATTGCTTATTTATTAAATCAATTACAACGCTTAAAAATGCTTTTCAGCCCCTAATGTTTATCAGTTATTTCAAATCAGTTAATCCAAACGGGCTCCAAGGATAACTTTGATATTACTACCAATGTTTCCATTAGATATTCGTATTTAAGAACTGGTTCTGTTCATGGTCGGAGAAGACCTGAACCCATGCTAATAATGTGATCTTCGTGCTTTGTGGACCTCCGCCTTAAGAGTTCCTTTGGGAACTTGTAAGACCTTAAATATCTTTACGGGTATATTGTCCCGTCAAGATTCAAATCATTAACAAATGTGTCTATTTCCTTGAAACCCCCTGATTAATATACATCTAGTATTAATGCGGCAACAATGTTAATAGTCAAAAGCTTTTCATCATTTTATACAACATGGGGATTAAGATGAAAATTCCAATACACAACAACAACATGGAGAGTTGCTGTTCTTTTTTGGGGGTGAACGGTGGGTTAGGTGGGAAGCTGCATTAATAAAAAGCCTAATTGGAATAAACGTGCACTAAGACCTTACAAATAGACTAAGGCCTCATTTGTATTCTTTAACATTAAGATGTCTGAATTTAAATACATATATGAATATCAAGATGTGTATTAAGATTATATTTAAATTTGATACACATCTGAATATTAAGGTGTGTATTAAAATCTGAATATTAAATGATTAAGACAGTTTGACTTTTAATATTTGAATGTATAAAATTTATCTTTATTTAAAAATTAATAAACAATAAATTCAAATGAAATACTAATTAACCTAATATTCTATCAATAAAACATATAATATTTTTAAAAATATAGTACTTGTTGGTGGACTGATGATAGCTAACGGTGGTGCTTGTGAATGCCGACTAGAGGTGGTGATTGGTGGCAGGTTTAATTGATGGCGGTGGTTAAGGGTAGTAGCTAGTGGTGATTAATTATGGTCGCGATTATGATTGAGTATGATGGTGGTGAGTGATGATAGTTAATAATGGCGGGTGGTGGTGGTGGTGATTGAGGAAGGTGGTGGTGGTTGGTGGTAGTTTATAATGATGGGTAGTACTGATTATGATTGTCGACGGCGATGGGGTGATTAGTTGTGGTAGTTGAGGTGGATAAGTGTTTGTGGTTCAGAATGATGGTGATGGGAGTGGTGCGAATGGCGAGTGGTGGTAATCGATTATGGATGGTGGCGGCTGCATGATGGTAGCTGATAATGATAGACGGTTGCGACAATTAATAATGAATATGAGTGATAGCATCTTAATGAAATTAAGTCTCTATTTTTTATCTTAATCATATAGACCTATTCTGACCCATTAAGTGGTCGTAAAGTATAAAAAAAAGCACACTTAATGATTAAGATCTGAATAACTAAGAACCCGTTTGGCCATTAGTTTTGCCAAAATAAATTTGGGATTTATTTGGCAAACTCATGTTTGACCACAAATTTTGCCCACATTTTGGCATAATCCCAAATACCAAACTTCAAATCTCAAAATCACCTCAATTGCTGATTTTGAGCCAAAATCTTAAAACTTGAGAATTTTATACATGTTTTTCCATAATAAAGTTGGGAAATATATTTTGAAAACATATGTCCAAACACATTTTCATCTTCAAATTAAACTTCACCCCGATCAAATTTTTCAAAACAAATTTAGAAATCTAGCCAAACGCTAGCTAAGATTCAGACTTTAAAAACAAATGCAAAGATCTAGATGATTAAGAATCAGACAAGTGTGGTGAAGTGTGGTGGAAACAAATGATGGCTAAGACAGTTTTCTATACATTTCAAGATAAAATCCACTCCACGTTTGAGTGGATACGTCTTAATTTAAAGATACGCTTTGATAATTGACACCATTCTTGTGCTTAGGGGAAGAGGTGTGAAATTACCATTACAACCATTCACGTCAATCTGCTAACGTTATCAAAAGAAAATCAAGAAAAGCATGGAGAGTGATTGATTTTCTTTTTTGGGTGGGCAGGAAATGTAATCTGCAGTCAAAGAACCTAATTAAGACCCTACAAATTGACTAAGCCAAAGTTATCTCTACATCTCAAAATAAAATCCAACCCGCATTTGAGTGGTCACATTTTAATTTGAAGATACACTTTGATATTTGACACCACCATTCTCGTGCTTAGGGGAGGTGGCGTGAAAAGCACCATAAGTAGTGCCATTAGTACCATTTGCAGCAATATCTTTTGCCCTAGTCTCCACATACTTTCCGGCCATAGAATCAAACAAAATCCCAGCTCCAATTCCAACTGCCAAATCAATAGTGTAATGACCTCTAGTGCTCAGCAACCTCACCACTTGCAATACATTCAAGGTGTCAAATGCTCGAGCCAATTCCCATCTCTGCATTCGTTTCATATCCAGCGATGCAATCACGGAGGCCGCAACATGTCCTGAATAAAACAAGAAAAACGACACATTCCCTACTGGGAAATCGACCCCCGAACCCAAGAAATCCTACAATTGGAAAATCAGAAAGCGATTTATCAGTGCATTTAAACATTATCGCAGCACATGTAATGTAATTAAATAAATGGTAAGAGAGTGACCACTTGTCAGTTTCAAAGCTGAGTGAAATATATTTAATGTTTAACAAAATGCAGAACTACCACCAAGCAAATAATATACTTGTACCGTTTCGCTAGGACAAGTCCAAGCAACTATTTATTGGGTAAAAATAGGTTTGCGGGACTGGTCATCCAAAAATAGCCAGCGTTTGTAAAGTCATTGAAAAATAACCATTATTTTGCTGTAACACGAAAAATTCCAGCATAATATACTGGAAATCGGTGCACCTGTGTATGAACTTCCAGCATAATCTGGAACTCCCAACACGCGGAAATTTCCAGCATAATATACTGGAGATTGGAGCACCTGTGTATGAACTTCCAACATATTATGTTGGACCGGTATATTATACTGGAACTCCAATATATTATACTGGAATTCCAATATACTTATGCTGGAACTCCAGTATAATATGCTGGAGTATTTTCCGGATTTTAAACAGTGTTTTCGTTCAGATTTATCTTTACATGAAAATGGCTAAATTTCCGTACAGATTTATCTTTACATGGAAAATGGCTAAATTTCGATTACTTAAAAACGATGGCTATTTTTGAATGACCACTAGAAAATCTAACTGTTTTTTAATTTCTCTCATTTATTATGTAAAAATAGCACGGGCTAGCCAATTTTCGGACTGGTCATTCAAAAATAGCTCGCGTTTGCCAAGTCATTGGAAAATAGCCACTATTTTGCTGCAACAGAGACCGATCTAGCATAATATACTGAAATTCGGTGCACTTGTATATCAAGTTCCAGCATAATAAAACTCCAACACGCGAAAAGTTCCAGCATAATATACTCGAGATTTGAGCACCTATGAATGAATTTCCAGCATATTATACTGGACGGTATACTTTGATGGAACTCCAGTATATTATGATGGAGTTCTAGTATACTTATGTTGAAATTCCATTATATTATGCTGGAGTTCCAGTATACTGATGCTGGAACTCCGGTCAAATATGCTGGAGTATTTTTCGAATTTTAAACAATGTTTTCGTTCAGATTTCTCTCTTTACATGAAAAGTGTAACTATTTTTGAGTGACCACTTGTACCTCTGACTATTTTTGAAATCCTCCCATTTATGAGAGGGATGACAGCTACATAAGCCCAATTAAGGCTAAAACTATATATGAATGACAGTTGGATACGTGACATAATGTGCAGTTGGGTCATATGGTCCCCCTATTATTTAGGGAAAATAAGGTAAGGAGCAACACTTTCAGCATTACTACTTTTGTTTTATAAAAAAATTGTTTGTAACATAACGTAATTGCTTCTTTGAGCACAATTTCAAGGCAATCCGTCTAAAATTACTATTTAATTCAAGAATTCAAATTATATACGTCGTCACTAATTTTTTTTACTCTACCAATATCTAATAATGACCCTTACATCATAATGGCTTATAACGTAAATGGTTAAGTTGTGATCTAAGCGAATAAAGTGGAAAGAACACTTATTTAAAAAAGCTTTAAAGCAAAAGAAATAAAGCTATAAACAAAAAGCCTGTAAAAAAGGAAAGGCAAAGAAAAAGTACCTCAGGCAATGGCAGCTGTGTAGCATACCCAAGAATGCCTCTGAACGTAAACATGAACAGCGCCGATATTGTCGCTCTCGGCCGCCCTTCTATTATAAAAGTCCCCAGAATGTACGCCGTTTGCATCGCCACGAACACCTAAACAAACCCAAAATAGATTTGTCAACCAAAAATAATCCTACACTATCTTAAATCACAAAGGAAAAAAATGAATGAATTTTGATTTTATGGGAGAATTCTATCGATAAAAATGCAGACATTGTAGATCTAGTAGAAAACAAGAAAACATAGACATGCGCAGATTTAAACAAGTGAATACCGTGTTTAATCCAGCAAAAAGAGTGTTGAGAGCGGGTTTGGCAGCAAGCAAACGATTAAAAGGAATCGTAACAATGAATCCCAGATCAAACGGTGGAGAAGTAGATGGGACCATACGAAGTGTGTATTCCACTCCCATGAAAAACAACAGCGATGCAGCAAAGACACACGGTATCGGGTGGTACTTCACCACACCCAACACATCCTTCGCCTTCCACTTCATGAAATACGCATTACCTAGCCACCCATTATAACCACCCAAATCCGACGACGATTTCTTCTTCATTTCTCTAATCTTACCGTTCTGTTCAATTTTCTCCTTGCCGTTATGTTTTCCGTTAATGCTACGTCTATTGCTGAGGGTAGGGGAAGAACCATTACGAGCGTCTCCGTTCATTGCAGCCGTTAGAGATGGCGGAAACGGAGACGGAGACGGAGAAAAACATAGTGAATGTGGGTGTATTTATATATACATAATAATATGGGAATGAAAAGTGACGGATTATCCAAAGAAGGGTGTCGTGGAGATTTTGTAGATGTTAGTCTATGGCAGAAGACAGAGGAAAGGGGATTAGAGTTTTCACAACAAGTGTTGGAAATGCAGGACAATAGGGATACCTACTTGTCGACTAACGCCAAATAAAGGAAGATGTTAAAGATTCCACACGCGACTCTTAGCGCGTAACGTATGGAGCTTTCGCAAAGTGGTGCGCTGTTTCAATAGAAGGTGGCGGGTGACACCCACGTTACATCATGGAGGAAACTGGAAAGAAATAACTTTACACGCCATGGCCATCACCTCACTTGCCTAACTTCCTATTTGGGATCTAAAACTTTTTTAGAGCGCGTTTGGGCATTAAAAAGTTTTATTTTTTTTAAAATCAAGTGTTTGGACATAAAAATTTTAATTTTGACTTTAAGATAAATTTTGTAATTTTTGAAAAATTTAAAAAACTCTAAAAAATTATTTTTTTAAATGTTCACTTAAATCACTCACAAAATTAAAAAAACAATCCAAAATAATATTCATGTTCAAACACAATTCTAATTTTCAAATACTATTTTCAGTTGAAATCTTTCTTTACTTCTTTTTTTTGAATTTTACAATTCTTAAACCCAAACGCCCATTTAGTATAACCAACGCCTTTACTTTACTTATTATTATTATAGATTATAGATCATTATAACCCTTTAAACACTTTCTGAAAAAGTTGATGAACATTCAAATGTATTTATCTAAACATTAGGAAAAATATGATTGTACACCGGTGAAATCGAGTTCGTAGTGTATCCTAACATTCGATATGGTAAGCTAGACTCGAAACATGGCAATAAAAAATTGAAGATCGACTCAAGTCACACTATGTTAGACCCGGGAGCAGAATGCCTGGCTTCGAGCATATCGAAGTCATGGTCCAGGAATCGGTTTAGCCTCGCACGACTTCAAAGAAACATTGTCAACATAGCCAACGGAAGATCGAATTTCCGTGACCGGCCAGATGTTACGGTGGGGATCTCGGCACGTATCAATAAGGAATCGACAATCAGTGAATCAAGAGATTTTTTACCTTTTATAGAATTGTATATGAAGTAGAACTCCTCTACTATATAAAGAAGACATGACAATTCGTAAAACATATGGTAACACGAACTCAGAGGCAATAAATTACTAAGTTTTCTCTGTCTTTATGCCCTTCTTCTTTTGTATCGACATCGGTTGTGGTGAGTTAGGCTCGAGAGCGATTATTCCATCAAAGTTGTAACTATCCAACTTGTGTGGTTTGAATTTATTTTATCTTTATTTATTCAATAGCAACTTAATTTTTGCTTTGTGTCAAGTTAATCCGTGTATTCTTAAAACCACTTATAAATTTAATTGTTATCCGATTTTGGAAGTAAACAATGATGTTACTCTGTTTTGTTCGTATTATCTGGCTTGTTTTCTATACTATTTAAAAAAGAAATTTAATAATTTTAATCGTAAAGTATTTATCAGAAGTCAGAACTACCAATTTGTATTCTTTAAATGTCTCACTTAATATCAGAAGTCAGAACTACTCAATTTGTTTTCTTTAAATGTCTCACTTAATAACTAATGCCTAATTGAAAAAACTGTAGATTTGAAAAATGAAGTAATAAATGACTAGTACAATTAAAAGCAACAAATACTTACCCTTCAATTTCAATTTGTTTATCTTAATTTGACTTGGTACAAATTAATAAAAAGATAAAGATTTATGAAATTTTTGGTATTCATCACGCTATAATATTTGTGTGGCTAAAAGATTTATAAATTTATAGTTTTAAATAAGTCATAATATTTATGTGACTATAAATTAAGAAAATATTAGAACGTGCCAATCATTTTGAAATAGAATATACCAATAATTTTGAAATAGACTAACAAAAAAATAGTGCGAATCTTGTTAAAACACTGAGAGTATTTATTCTCCGTGCAACAACAAAGAGAAATGTTTTATGGGATATTGGTCCAGCTGCTATTAATACAATATAGAGTACATATTAAATACAGACTAGTACGTTAGTAGTTGCCCTTATTTGTTTCTCCAATTTTTGTCTCCGGTCTATATATTACACTAGTAACGGGCTGCCCGTGCTAAGAACAGGCCCGACACCAATATAATTTGGACATTGAAGCACCAGCTACATACATAATCGAAGCATTGTGTTTAATGCGGTTCTTTGTTTGTAATGGAAAACCTTAAAGAGCGATACATGTTAAGATCTCAGAAACAGCGATGCAAACTTACAGTGGTACATGTTGAGCAAAACATCGATAGAGCTACAATTACTACATTAGCTAAACCTTCAATTCTTTTTTTTTAAAAAGACATAGCTACATTCTAAGTGACACACATTGAAAGATAACAAAATTTTGCTACTTTATCACTACTACAAAGATCTATTAAGAAAACTTCTCTATAGTCCTTCACATACGGTCAAAGATCTCTCCCCCTTGCTCCACCATGACATCATTTTGTATTATAAGCTCAAAGACTTCTTTTTTTTCTCTATAATCGACAATGTTGAATATCCAGTGGATCAACAACTTTAAGATAAATATTCATGTCTACTGATAGTCAGGACAATACTTTGAGGGAAAAAGTTTATACTCACGCCCTTCCCCGTGGCGAAGCTAGGAATTGACTCAAGGGTATTCAAAATTGAGTGAAATGAAAAAATATCACGACAAAGGGTATTCAATATGTGTAATATGCCTCTAAAACGTAATATTTTATCTATATACACAGTGGAATTTTTCAAACGGAGGTGGTCAATTGACTTCCCTTGTAACCATGTGGCTTCGTCACTGCCCCAAAGAAAAACACTCACACATCTATGGTCTCTCGACTATATTTTTCTTTCTTAGTTATTTCTTGATCTCTCAACCTTGGGATCAAGATTATTCAATTAAAAGAATTAACCTGGTGGTGAGTACACAAACAACAGATGAATCGGTTCTGAATATAGCACATAAGAAATTGAATTTTATGAAATCAATAGGATAAAAGGCATGTCGTTTGTTTCCTTCATTCAGTTTCCAATCACTAATTATGTGCAAATACATTTGCTAGCCAAGACACATGTGTTGTGTTTATCATAGACATGTTACTGAATAATATTATATCTTCTCTGTCTTCCTCTCATGACTTGGCTGCCACAAAAAAAAAAAAAAAAAAAAAAAATACTTCACATTAAAATTTGATACCCACCTATTCAATTATTTTCATCTTCTCACCCTCATATTTCTGAGAATGATTTGTTCTGACATATTAATTGTTTCAATTAATCCTTCATACAACGCGTAAAACATTGAAAAGCCCATATTAGGTCTTTATTAATAGTAGAACATTACATGATAGCATGAATTCTAGTGAGTTTGGTACTTGTGAGTTGTGATAGTCAATTATGTCTAGCTCTGATAAGAGGCTCAATCTTAGACAAAGGATGCATCTTTTCTGTGATGTAGAAAAATCTATATAGTTATTTTTGAAAAACTATAAAGTTATTTCTAAATTTTTAAAAATAAAAAGTTCGACGTAACTTTTTTTTTTATAAGTGACAAACATACAGAATATTGTAACAGAAATATACCCGCCCATAATTAGTTCTTACAAATACTATCCAATAGAATAACTCAAACAATAGAATTCGTGAATGACATATGAATATGTTGAAGAACATCAGTTAAAAAGAGAAAAGCAATAAAATATTTATTTAATTTTTTCGGGCATATATATCATCAAACACTTGGGGTGCATAGAATAACTCATACAATTTTAATTATTTCTCAATCAATATGTCTATCTTATGAGGTCCCTCAGGTAGTGCAGATAGGCGGACCTACACCAGTCCTTGAGGGGTCATGTGAACCCGTTAGCTTCGGCAAAAACTCTGTATATATATAAATTCTATGTATAGTTGTATATACGTTGGGGACCCCTTAAATATTGTTCTTGGCCCCCTCATTAACGAAATTACGCCTGAAGCAATTGTCCGCCTCTAAGCATAAGACCTGCTCCTTATCATACGACGCGGTTCGAAACCCGTTTGCTACAATTTTTTTTTCAAGTTTCTTTTACTTATAAGTTATAACTAGAATTATATACTAGTGAAATAGTACTATTTATTAGTCACTAGCCAACGGTTGACTAATTGATAATTTGTTATTTCACCTATTCTCATTTCAATTATATTTTGAATTTTTAATAGTTAAATAATAGTCAAAAGTCCCAAACATCAAAAGCCCCAAACGGCCACCAGTTCTTCTCCACTTCGGCAGTTCGCCTTCTCCATTTCTTCTTCTTCTTCACTTCTTCGGTTTTTCCTCAATCAAAAATCAAAGTTCGCCTCCACCAGTCCGTCTCCGTCACTTCTCACTTTAAATAGAGAACCCTTCTTCCTCAATTTTTGGTTAGTGCTTCTCTTACTTTTAAACTTATTTTTTATTGATAACTTAAAGCTTCTCTTACTTTGAAACTTGTTGTTGATTTTCTTTTTAATTGAAGAATTTTTTAGAGGGACTTGAGTTTGATTGTGTTTTAGTACAAAAAATCTCCGTTTCTATTAACCTTTGGAAATGAGAGATTAATTGTATCAAGTATTAAAATATAATTAAATTATTCAAATTAACTTGGTTGCGATTTCTTCTCCTTTGTCCCCCATGAGTTAGTGAGCAACATATCCGTTAAGTTTGCTCCTCTTCAAACATGTATTTCCCCTAAGTTTATATCTTCGTTTTGTTTTTCGAATAATATTAGGTGAACTAGCATCTATTCAGTTATCTGTAGGTAAATATATATGCAAAATAAAGTATTTTTGTTATATTATATGATTTTGATTGTAATGTTAAAAAATGACTTCACAAAAGAGTCAGCAGCAAGTACCGGTTAATGGTAACCCTTCTGAAGAGTTGTAGTATTAGATTCAATAAGTTGTAGTATTTGTTTTATTCTTGATAAAAGGGGTGTGATTGCTCTATTGATATTGTATTTGTTTGTATTCTTGATACACTCTTAAATTTATTGGACTCATTTTTTGTAGGAAGTTCTTGTTCGTATGAATTGAGATGAACGTATTTTTGAAGAAGTTTAGTTCTTCTCAATCGAGTTCTACTCTTAGAAATAATTCCTCCTATCTTATAGATGAGTTTGATGAGAAATTACTCAATCCTGATCCTGGAGAGAGAGTACCCATTGATAAATATAGTCCTAGAATACGGGATGAAGTAAGAAGACACTACATTCAAAATAGACCTTGCTAACAGGTTGATCATAAGTTTTCTAAAACTTTATTCGGTAATAAAATGCGTCAATTTAGTCCTGGTTGGTTTAAAGGTTCGTATTCTAGATGGTTGGAGTATAGTGTGAAGAAAGATGTCGCATTTTATTTATGTTATTATTTATTCAAAAATGACTATGTTCATGGAAGCACGAGTGACTCTTTCACAAAAACGGGCTTTAAGGCTTGGAATAAAACTTCGGAAAGACTTCCTTTACATGTTGGTCAAGTAAGTAGCCTCCACCACAAGTGTTTCAACAAGATGTTAGACTTATCAAATCAATCTCAATCAATTCAAGTTGCTTTTGATAAGCAATCTGAGAAACAAAGAAATGAGCACCGTGGCAAGGTTCCTCTTGTACTTTGGATTGTCTTTTCGATATGATGACTTCGCCAAAAATTCAAAAGGACATTGTGAGTGCTTGTGCACAAGAAACCGTGAAAGCTATAATCAATAATTTAAATGGGGATTATTTCGGGATATTAGTTGATGAGCCCAAGAATATTTCACACCATGAACAAATGGCCCTTGCTTTGCGGTATGTTGACAAAAAATGCCAAGTGAACAAGCCATTTATTGGTCTTGTTCGTGTTGGTGATACCTCTACAAAGTCATTGAAGGAAGCAATACTTTCTTTGCTTATGAAACATTCATTAAGTCCATCCAATATACGTGAACAAGGCTATGATGGAGCTAGTAATATGCAAGAAAAAATGAATGGTCTTAAAGCATTAATTTTGCAAGAAACTCCTTCGGCACATTGCATTCATTGTTTTGCTCATCGATTACAGTTGACGCTTGTAGCAGTTGCTAAAAAAAAACATAAGCAGATGGAAAATTTCTTTGCTATAGTTGCTAATGTGTTGAATGTGATTGGAGTATCCTTTAAACGTAGAGATAAACTTCGGGACCATCAAGCAGAATTATTGGAGCGGTTGCTAGAAAGTGGTGAAGTTCAAAGTGAGAAAGGATTAAATCAAGAACGAGGGCTTCAAAGGCCAGGTGGCACTCGTTGGGGATCACATTGTAAAATATTAGATAACTTTGTTATTTTATTTGCATTTATTGTTCATGTGCTTGGGGTGATTGAATATGAAGGTTCTGAGGCTAATGATAGATTGCAAGCATAAGCTTTTTTGAGTAAAATCAATTCATTTGAATTTGTGTTCATGCTTCACTTGATGTTGAAGGTATTGTTGATATCGAACGAGCTGAGTAAGGCTTTACAAAAGAAAGAACAAGATATTGTCAATGCCATGATATTTCTTGACCTCATAAAGGACAGGTTGCAACAAATGAGAGATGAAGGATGGAAATCATTAATGGATGAAGTTCCTTTGTTTTGTGCTAAACATGACATTTTGGTGCCCAATATGGAAGAATTCTATATTCCTGGAAAGTCGAAGCGTAGGCCCTCTAGTGTTACTTATATCACTTACGTGTTGAGCTTTTTTATACAGTGAATATTTGCAACTTTAGGAGTTTAACAGTCGTTTTGATGTTGTTAGTGGTAACTTGCTTCTTGGTATGGCTACCTTGAATCCGACTAATTCATTTGCTAATTTTGATAAGAAAATATCACGATCCAAATTTCCAACAATCGGGATCGTGATGGCGTCTAGCACCATACTTGCTAGACAAGCCAATGTTAGAATTTAATTAACCATTTTCTTTTAACTCTATTTAAACATGAATAAACAATTCCAAATAGACACGAACTCTAATACTTTCCAATAACTGATATCAGAAATAATACGAAATAATAGACGAACCTCAGACTAATACTAATTATAACTACTCAGGGTCTGGTGTCATAATCCACGAACTACTAAAGAATACTATAAATAATTGGCTTAAAGAATGTATCTTTGTTTTGAATGAAATAAAACAGTATCTAAATAATAAAGAGAAGTTTCCAGGAATCTGCGGACGCCGGCGGATCTGCCTCGGTCTCTGTACGAATGATATCAGCTACTACTTTCACCTAGATCTGGTACCTGGATCTTCACAAGAAGTGCAAAGTGTATTATCAGTACAACCGACCCCATGTACTGAGTAAGTGCCGAGCCTAACCTCGATTAAGTAGTGACGAGGCTACGGCGAGTCATTTATAATATAAATTGTGAACAATGTATAATAAAGCAATAAGGAAAATCTAAACTAAACAAAATAATAATCTGAAGCAATAAATAAATAAGTCATCCACCTTTTCCAGGTCTCGGCTATAACCAATTCTCACATAAGTTTTTAAATTTTCAAATTCCACTTTAAAATAACCGCAAGTGCATAATATAAGAAACAGTAAAGTAAAACAATAAGTTTTCAAATCTTTGTGTTTAAAAAAAAACAGTAAAATATAATTGTCCTCCCTTATTTTGCGGCGCGCAACCTGCTTCCACTTGTCCACCCTTATTGCTCCTCCCTATATATATAACCCTTATTACTCCTAATGCGGCTTGAAACCCGATCCCACCTATCCACCCTTATCTCTCATTGTTGTGGCATGAAACCTTTTCCCACCAAACAATCACATCTCTTTATTTAATAAAAGATTTCACAATTTAAGTCAAAGCCTTTCTGTCACGACCCCAAATCCTAACCCGGTCGTGATGACGCGTATCGTGGAACTAGGCTAGCCAACAAACACATATTTACATTTTTCTTCTCAAAATTTCCCAAATCATTATCAACATTTCATAGAACATATATAAATCTTTAAATTTTTAAGCAAAACAAACAAGCTAAACAATCTACAATCATCCCCCAAGATCTGGAGCCAACAGGTCATGAGCATCTAAGAATACTAACAATAATACTACTGTCACAATACATAAATCTCGGAATAGGGAAACTAATACAAAACAAGGAAGGGAAGCAGAGATGTTGTGAGCGCTGAACAGCTACCTCGATGTCCCAACTCCGACTTCCACGCGTAATAAGAAAACTAGTGCTCAGCACCAACACCTGAATCTGCACACAGGAGGTGCACGGAGTAATGATGAGTACGCCAACTCAGAAGTAATAAAAATAAATCAGGTCTTGAGCAGTAAGAAACACACAGAATCAAATCATCAAGTCACAATAGAACAACTTTTCTTTCCAACAGCGTATACAACAAATTAGTACGCTTTAAAAGTCAATTTCAGTAAAACTCTTTTGAAAAATTGTAATTTCCAATGACTTCAGTAAAATACCCAAGAATTACTAGTTTAAAGATGAAATGAATCGTAAATAGTCACTCGGCGAAACAAGTTTAATAAATCGCCCTCGGGCAAATCACCACTCAGAATCAGTCACTCAGCATACCTCACAGTCACTCAGCATCAGCCCCTCGGGCAACCTCACTGTCATTCATGCCTCCCAATCACTCATCACTCGGCACTCGCACTCAGTAGATACCTGCGCTCAATTGGGTGTACAGACTCCGGAGGGAATCCCACATCTCAAACGCTATAACAAGCCAAATCATGGCATCAAGCACTCTGGCACTCGGCCTCTCTCATATTATAATAAGTGTAACATGCTGCGGCGTGCAGCCCGATCCAATATCATATCCTCACAAATCAGGCCCTCGGCCTCACTCAGTCATCATATACAATATAACATGCTGCGGCGTGCAGCCCGCTCCATAATATCCTCACAACATTGGCCCTCGGCCTCACTCAATAAGAAACATCTCAAAAAGCTTCTCGGGCTATCAATAAACGGGGTACTCGACCCAAAATATCATTTCATATCTCAAAATAGTGTAAATAAGACTGAGTTTTGAAATCAGTTAAGCATAATGTGACTGAGTGAGGAAAAATAGTAAACAGCCTCCAAGGGGTCTAAATAGGTCGGCACAAGGCCCCGAATATGACATACAACCCAAATATATCAAAAGCATAAAAATACTATTTATCATGTGATTTAAAAGCGGTTACGCAACTCAATAGTTGCCTCGAAAAAAGCTACTCCGCAATACTCTTTCCCCTCGAATCGGCTCCCAAATACTCCGAATCTATCAAAATCAGATTTATCACATCAAAATATGCTAGGGAAACGAATCCCAATCGAAAACTATCAACTTTAGGCACAATTCCCGAAATTGGCCAAACCCGAACCCCGGTCCCACGTCTCGGAACTCGATAAAATTTACACCATAATGATCCTCATCCTCCCACGAGTCTATGCATACCAAGAACACTAAAATCGGAATCCAAATGACCCCTTAAATCCCCATCTTAAGGTCTCTTAATCTCAAACCCTAATTACCCATTTTTGCACTGATTTTCCCCAAATGTTCACCACTAATTAGACCTTTAATCACATATAAATGAGTTTAGAGTCCAAGAGCCTTACCTCAATGAAGAACTATCGATTCCCCTCTTTCAAAACCCTTCAAGAACTTCAAACCCGTATGAGAATGGTGAAAAGAAGACCAAAATTCGCTAAGTCCAACTTATATACTTTCTGCCCAGGCATATCGCACCTGCGGACCGCTTCTGCGGTCAATAGGCCACACCTGCGATTTCTCACTTAAAAGTCCAAACTCGCACATGCGGACCAAAATCCACCCTCGCGGTCCCGCAGGTGCGCCCAAATAATCGCACATGCGATTCTTCCCCTGATGGGCATATATCGCACCTGCACTCCTCCTGATCGCTCCTGCGACTCGCACCTGCAGTCCAACATCCACAGGTGCGGAAAACTACAACAACAGCTGACTTTAGAAGCAAACTCACTTCCAAACTCCCCGTTGATCACTCAAAACCATGCCGAGTCCCTCGGGACCCCAACCAAACATACCAACACACCCCACAACATCATTCAAACTTAGTCGAGCCCTCAAAACACCAAAAACAATGCAAAAATACCAAAATCACATCAAATTCAAGCCTATGAACCTTTGAAATTTCTAAATACCACCAACGATGCCGAAACCTTCTAAAACACCTCCGATTGATCTGAAAATTTGCACACATATCCAAAATGACATTACGGACCTGCTCCAATTTCCGAAATTCCATTCCGACCTCGATCCACCCGACTCCAACACATCATAAACAACTAAACAATGCATAACAAGGCAGAAACAGGAATACCGGTGCAAATTCTATTGAACGACCGACCGGGTCGTTACATTCTCCCCACTTAAACATATGTTCGTCCTCTAACGTGCCTAGAGTTGTTCCAAACATCACCAAAATTGTCGTGTAACCTACCATGCACATATTTGGAGGTGACCCCACGTCACCCTACCCCAAATAGGTCCAATAGCACCACACAATTGAAATTTCGAAATCCATTCCTAACCTATAAACCTTAGAACCAAGTTTCCACTTCTGAAAAAATTTACAAGATCAAATTTCCACGACTATAAGCTGAAATAGTTTGAACACGTTGTATCAAGCCATATCCGTAACCCAAGATGAAATCACATAATATACCGCATGACTCAACCACCGATAACGATAACGCCTAATCACAATAGCTGCTCAAAACAACCCAATACTGGAACATATCCTCTTATCAAGCAACGCCTCGCTCTAACACTTCCGTATACTACCGATGATGAAAGAAACATGTAGAAACCAGCAACCATTCGTCCGATCAGCATCAATACCTAGGGTTGTAATCTGGGCCGGGTCCGGGGTAAACGGATCTAGGCTCTGGCGGGCTTGGGTTAGGCGGGCCCGGGACAAATGGTTGGAACCGGCTCACTACGAGCCTAAGCCCATATGGGCCCGGGCTAAGTCGGCCGGGCCCAAATGGGCCTAAACGGGTCCGAATTTTTTTTTTAATTTTTTTTTATGTAAGGTAATTTCTTGTAAATCTTGTGACATAAATCTTGTGATTAATATTTAAACACAAAAAATAGTAAAGAGATATTCAAACTTGCACTAACATTGCATAATAAATTAATAATACTTTAAATTAATTTAACAAACTACAACATTAAGCATAATACGTCTAATAAATTTAAAATAACACAAATTGTAAACTTAAATCTTAAATACGAATATCTAGAGAACGCGCAAGACAATTCTTTATTATATGCCTCCTTAAAGAGCTTGTGCCCGCCAACTTTGGACGCCAAGTGTAGACTCGACCATAGTGCTTGCTCTTTACTATGTAAAATTCTTCATTTTCTTCTACCACATTATAGTGTTCCCGAACAAATGGGCTAACTCTAGAATCACCGGGCATGATTTAACTTGAGTTGAGAATTTGACTAGAGAGAGATTGATGATTTTATGAGTAAAAATGAAAGAATGAGGGGGTATTTATAGTTGAGAATAAGGAAAAGTGTAATTATAAAAAGTTTGGGGTTAATACAAAGTTTGGGGGCCAAATGGCTATTTTTTAAACATGCCAAACGGCTAAGGGGCCAACGACTAGAATTTAAAATTTTGACCGTTGGCCATATTTTAAATAATTATTTTTTATTTTTTATTTTTTGACCAATGGGCCCGTATGCCCCGTTTGGCCCGGTTGAACCGGCCCAGGCCCGCCTGCTGGTCCCGGGCTAAATGGGCCCGAGTTCACGATTCCAAACTTTGGGACCGGCCCGCCACGGGCCTAAAGCCCACCAAGACCGGACCCGCCACAGGCCGACCCGTTTAACCCCAAGCTCGTTTAGCCCGCATGCCTGGTCCGGTCCTGGGTCAAGCCTGGCCCACCTGCCAGCCTTTAGCAATACAATCCAGAGCCATAACTTGTGCAACTCGTGCACTCATTAGCAACATCCCAAGAGCTCAATTCATAAAATAAAAAAGACTCACACGAGAGGACTATCCTACCGCTAACACTTACCATTACCATATCATGCTAAAAGCGTGGCACATATCGTAAAATCAGAACACCCGAATCTGACACTAAGGAGCTTACCTCTACCTAACTCCGCTACAATGCGTGATCCCATCCAAGCGTTGGTCCACATGAAATACTCAAGCCACCTTGCCCAAAATCAGTCATGCACAATTCAACATCGAGTACTTTAAGTGCTTTGCCATAACCACGGGAAAATCGAACGATACCATGCCACACGAATCAGAAAGAACATAACCAACCCGTCTCAAACCTGCAACACCCAATTACTTACCTTACTCAAATCTCGTTATAAGCCTCGATAGAACCACACCCTAGCACTTACAACTAATGATCACAACTCCTCGAAACACTGAAAGGTAACTCATAGATCACTCCAAAACACGAATAATATCAATGACAATCGAATGGTACACCCCTCAACAATAGCAATTCGGAGTTAACACTTCCGACTCGGTGCAGAACACATACACATACCGGCCTACCAATAACTCTAAGTCAACTATGGTCGCCCACAACAGGTAGATAACTCTATGAAAGTTCATAATGACTGAATCATGGCACATACTAACACCTGACTAGCTTTGCTTGCATCCTCGTAGTTCACGACTACAAAAATAATCTGTTTATGAAAGCTCCAAGTCTCGAAGTCCCTGAAGCGCAAAAATTATTATATCTGATCTCCACTCCACCGCTCGAATATATACACATACATGATACTCAATCATTTCACGAGGGATACCCCTAAAATTCTTATTTAACACCAAGAAACCTTAAACATCAACAGTGATCCAACAGAAGAGCGTCGTAACACCAATGAATCGCCCTTAACTCAACACATTGCCCTTTCTGGAGGTATACCCTCATCAAGCCAGCCAATAGTGGTATCCTTTACCCAGTCATCTGAAACTGCTAGTGCTGACTTTCCTTCCAGAACTGAACCGTGACCTCACCTATGGAACTCTCCACTATACACAAAATACCGCATACGCCATGCAATCCTATGATAAATATGAGAACGTCATGCTCCCTTCCGATCCACAAGCAACTACGTACCCAAGTAGCTGAGAACTTTCCATAGATCCCATTTAGAAGCGAAATGACTATACATCACATGGCCCTCACGCCAGTATAAAATATACATCTTTAACCGTGGTAGAAACCCTTAAGAACTCTCTGAATCCCATTTGTACAACACCAAACCGTCAGGACTGAATTCTTCTAACTCAACCAAGCTACGCATGTCATCAAATCCCAAGAGAATTGCTAAGAAACACCTGTAACAACTCATTACTTCATAACACCCACATAACTAATCATATCCCTTATCGTTATCATGCCGATCCGACCTACTACCAAGCTGTCCTATTCATTCAAGTTCCTTTGACTTACCTTCAAATTGATACTTCTTCTTGCCATAATACCGCAATTCTCAATCCATACTCATCGCACGAAAACCGAGCATAAAATATACTATCTAAGACTCATAAGCCGTTGAATACTCGCTCATATATCCCCAAAAACACCACATTAGAAATACTTACCCTGAAGAGACTTCCTGCGAATTTAAGGTTATTACCTTCACTTTCCTGATACTGATGGATAGAATCCATGATAAGGTAAATACACCACAAGTCTTGACACATTCCCCGTAAATCTCAGCTTTAGTCCCTTTCACACCTTGAAGATCCTCAATTGCTACATATAACCTTGAATCCGTCTGAACCATTCTCGAACGTAATTCACTCTACGCAATTTCAATTACATTAACCCAGAAAACAGAACGACCTGACCCCGCTTGCAAACAACATCTAGGAAAGTAATCCACACCTTTGAAGCAACAAGCACACTCATACATTGCACACGCTACACTTTCAAGTACAACTCAATCATTCAATAAATTCCATTATCCGTAAAGTACATTCAACATGTATCAAAGAAATTCCATTACTCGAGTCATTCCCAGACTCTACATCTGCAGGTCAAAACTGATTCACCAACATACCTCAAACTGAAACCAATATAACACATAATCGTGTAATTAACTTATCATTATCGGACTCCCCCACTTGGATCAAAGCCAAAAATCAAGACAAACAATAACTCACGATGCCCATACACTATCACTGCCACCATATTGTGGTGAGGTTCAACTAAATCCTCCATAAGCTCATATGACCCAAACAATCTAACCCTCAAACCGTATGCAAATGTTGTATTAACCATAGTAATGGTCATGCCAACTCCCACAAGCAATCTAAACTCAAATTACAACATACATCATTTACTAATAGAGAGAACTTACTACGGATAAACATAAGGGTCACACACTCAGGACAACCCGCAGGAGATACCCCTGCCTGCTTAACCTCAAAATGAAATCTCCCTATACACTTCCGAAAATCATAGCTATCACGCAATCACTATACCTTCCTATATTAGAACACGACCACTGCCTGCCCTCAAGACATCCCATTAAGCGGTATAAGAACCTGAAACTGATGGAAATACTAACACTAGAGTTGTGGTCAAGGAAATCTTGAGCTTCTGGAAGCTCTACTCACACTCGTCTGACCACATGGATACCTTCACTGGACACCACATGTCCCAAGAATGCTACTGAACTGAGCCAAAAATTCACACTTGGAGAACTTCGCACAAAGCTTCTCCTCCCTATATCCTTGTAATACTATCATCAAATGCTGAGTATGCTACCCCTGGCTACGAGAGTACGACAGGATTCCATCAATAAATATAATATCCAAGGAGTTACAACACGGCTGAATATTTCGTCAATCAAATACATAAACGATGATGGGGCATTGGTCAGCCCAAAAGACATCACCAAGAGCTCAGAACACAACATGAAAATCCACTCCACTCCACAGCTACTCTACACGAGAGGTCCTTCAATACACTCACAACTCAAAGCCATATTCTAACTAAATACATAAGTCAAATACTCAATGGTTCTTGCCACATCTCCCGCCAATTCATTTTGTCACAATCAAACAACCTGAACACATCAACCGTCAGGTCACACTCACCATGCAACCACCTAGTCACAAAGTTCCATCAATAGGGACACAAACGGACATATAAGTCCCCAAGTATGTGTGCTCACACAAACAAAATATCAGCACTCAAGTCACAGACAGAATCCGGCCTCAAGACCTCCACACTGGCCCATTATAAACATGCTAAAAAATCACATCTCATCCATGGAAGTCACAAGTCGTCGATGTACAACTGATACCAAGCACTCACGTGCACATTCGAATACACGAAAGGAATTCAAGGAGTTACGCTTTTGGCTGAATAAAAATGGATTCGCACGACAAGAATTCAAGAATGTGGGATGTTTTCTAAGGGTTCTGCAGCCTCTCGAAGATAAGTGATCGACACTCACCTACACTACTGTAAAGTAGCAAGATCAGGGTCGGAGAAGCTTTTACCTGAAGGATTAGGATCGATTCCACAGAGAGTTATGAATATTGGAGTTGAGTTTCTAGGTAATCTAGTAGTGTTTCGTGCTCTTAATTGCACTTTTCATACTTTTTGATTTGGCAATTAGACTACAGTTTATACTAATGGTAATTTGCTAATTAACTAACTAATGTCTTTTTGGTTGTTTTCTTAATGGATAAAAGGCACTAGGGTTATGACTTTCACCTAGGCGAATATTTAACGGGTTCCTATATCTAAGGCAAATATGTTATGAAGGGGAGTGTGATATAGCCAATGCTCAAAATTACCCACTCTATACCTCTCGGTAGTTTGAGTGGCTTTGCCTTAATTGCCTCCCTAGAGGTCAATTGAGTGTCAAATTCATACAAGCAATATAGGCTCAAGTAGGGTTTTACTATCTCTAGGTTTAACCCGTTAATTGGGACTATCAATCTCGTGAATACATCCCAATTCCTTGTTGGGCTGATTTTCTAGACTCAAGTTCTCTTTCTCAAGAAGAACCCAAGTCAAATAAACACCAATTAGTGTTTGCAACTACTAATATTAACATGAAAACCATAAATCAGCCCAAATACCAATTACCCATAAACATTTAAGCCTTAATTTAAAGGACCTACCAAACACCCACACTAGGGTTGTGCCACAACCCTAGCTAATGGGTTTAGCTACTCATAATAACTGAAGAAATCAGAGAAATAGATGAAGCAAAACCCATACAATTGAATTATAAACTAAAATTGAAAGATTCAACGTTGAAACCCTTCTAAAATTACTCAAAAAGTTGAAGAAAAATCGTTCACGAGCTCCTGATAATATCAGAGTGCCAAAACTTGACCTAAAAATAAGAAAAGAAACTATTTATACTTGGCCGAATTTTCTGGACAAAAATACCCCTGCGGGGTCACAGCGGACCGCACAAAAATGGAATGCGGCCGCGGTGAGGCTTTTGGCTTGTAAATCTTGACCTCTGAACTTGGCCACCGCAGTTCGCATAAAAAGCACCGCGGCCGCGGTGGCTTCAACGCGGACCGCGCAAAATGGACTGCGGTCCGTGGTGGTCTCCTGACCTTCAAGGCATAGGGTCTTTGAATCTCATCAGTGCGGACCGCGTAAAATGGACTGCGATCCGCGTTGGTCTTTACTTGAAAACTGCTTCTCTGAATCTCTCTACTGCGGACCGCATAAACTGTACCGCGGTCCGCGTTGGATTGGCCTTAAAATTCACTCTCTGAATCTCTTCAGTGCAGACCGCATAAAGTGGACCGCGGTCCGCACTGGTCAGTTGAACTTTGTTGGTGCTTGTTTCTTGGTACTTGTGCAAGTTTCACTCCTTTTTGAGTAGGTGTTTGACTAGTTGTCACCTTTTTTGACTAAACCCTGCAACAAGAACAACACGTAAGTCTTTGGGACTATTTTGCATACACTTTTATCCAAAACTTAAGCAAGAAAGAGTGTAAAATAAGGTAAAATCCCTAGTTATCAATAAGTACAGACGTCTCCGTACCGATCCAGAAGACTTTACTAAACCTACTCATGACCGTTGAGTCCTATGTAACCTAGAGCTTTGATACCAACTTGTCATGGTCGTGTTGGCGCCTGTCGTGGAACTAGGCTAGCCAACAATCACATATTTACATTTTTCTTCTCAAAACTTCCCAAATCGTTATCAACATTTCATAAAACGCATATAAATCTTTAAAAATTTTAAGCAAAACAAACAAGCTAAACAATCTACAACCATCCCCCAAGATCTGGAGCCAACAGGTCATGAGCATCTAAGAATACTACCAATAATACTACCGTCACAATACATAAATCTCGGAACAGGGAAACTAATACAAAACAAGGAAGGGAAGCAGATATGTTGTGAGCGCTGAACAGCTACCTCGATGTCCCTACTCCGGCTTCCACGCGTAATAAGAAAACTAGTGCTCGGCATCAGTACCTGAATCTGCACAAAGAGGTGCAGGGAGTAATGATGAGTACGACAACTCAGTAGTAATGAAAATAAATCAGGTCTTGAGCAGTAAGAAACACACAGAATCAAATAATCGAGTCACAATAGAACAATTTTTCTTTCCAACAGTGTATACAACAAATTAGTACGCTTTAAAAGCCAATTGCGGTAAAACTCTTTTGAAAAATTGTAATTCCAATGACTTCAGTAAAATACCCAAGAAGTATTAGTTTAAAGATGAAATGAATCGTAAATAGTCACTCGGCGAAACAAGTGTCATAAACCGCCCATCGGGCAAATCACCACTCAGAATCAGTCACACAGCATACCTCACAGTCACTCAGCATCAGCCCCTCGGGCAACTTCACTGTCACTCATGCCTCCCAATCACTCATCCCTCGGCACTCGGAACTCGGCACTCGCACTCAGTAGGTACGTACGCTCACTGGGGGTGTATAGACTCCGGAGGGGCTCCTACAGCCCAAGCGCTATAACAAGCCAAATCATGGCATCAATCACTCTGGCACTCGGCCTCTCTCATATCATAATCAGTGTAACATGCTGCGGCGTGCAGCCCGATCCAATATCATATCCTCACAAATCAGGCCCTCGACCTCACTCAGTCATTATATACAATGTAACATGCTGCGGCGCGCAGCCCGCTCCATAATATCCTCACAACATTGGCCCTCGGCCTCACTCAGTTTAAAACATCTCAAAAAGCCACTCGAGTTATCAGTAAACGGGGTACTCGACCCAAAATATCATTTTATATCTCAAAATAGTGTAAATAAGATTGAGTTTTGAAATCAGTTAAGCATATTGTGACTGAGTGTAAATCATAAGTTAACACAGTGAGGAAAAACAGTAAACAACCCCCAAGGGGTCTAAATAGGTCGGCACAAGGCCCCAAACATGGCATACAACCCAAATATATCAAAAGCATAAAAATACTATTTATCATGTGATTTAAAAGCGGTTACGCAACTCAATAGTTGCCCCGGGAAGAACCAATTTCAAATTCCCCAATTAGTGCACGCCACACACTCATTATCCAGTGTGTGTGCGCCAATCCAAAACAGTGAAAAGATGCTAAGTCCGGGGTTTCATACCCTCAGGACACGATTTAAAGTCATTACTTACCTCAAACCAGCCCGAAAAGCTACTCTGCAATACTCTTGCCCCTCGAATCGGCTCCCAAATGCTCTGAATCTATCAAAATCAGATTTGTCACATCAAAATATGCTAGGAAACGAAACCCAATCGAAAACTATCAATTTTATGCATAATTCCCGAAATTGGCCAAACCCGACCCCCGGGCTCGCATATCGGAACTCGATTAAATTTACACCATAATGATCCTCATCCTACCACGAGTCTATGCATACCAAGAACACTAAAATCGGAGTCCAAATGACCCATCAAATCCCCATCTTAAGGTCTCTTAATCTCAAGCCCTAATTACCTATTTTGCACTGATTTTCCCCAAATTTTCACCACTAATTAGACCTTTAATCACATATAAACGAGTTTAGAGTCCAAGAGCCCTACCTCAATGAAGAACTATTGATTTCCCTCTTTCAAAACCCTTCAAGAGCTTCAAACCCGTATGAGAATGGTGAAAAGAAGACCAAAATTCGTAAGGCATCTCGCACCTGCGGTCCAAAATCTCGCACCTGCGGACCGCTTCTGCGGTCAATAGGCCGCACCTGCGATTTCTCACTTAAAAGTCCAAACTCGCACATGCAGACCAAAATCCACATCTGCGGTCCCGCAAGTGCGCCCAAATAATCGCACCTCCGATTCTTCCCATGATGGGCATATATCGCACCTGCACTCCCCCTGATCGCTCCTGTGGCTCGCACCTGCGGTCCAACAGGTGCGGAAAATGACAACAACAACAGACTTCAGCAGCAAACTCACTTCCAAACTTTCCGTTGATCACTCAAAATCATCCCGAGGCCCTCGAGACCCCAACCAAACATACCAACACACCCCACAACATCATTCAAACTTAGTCGAGCCCTAGAAACACCAAAAATAATGCAAAAACACCAAAATCACATCAAATTCAAGCCTATGAACTTTGAAATTTCTAAATTCCACAGACGATGCCGAAACCATCTAAAACACCTTCGATTGACCTGATATTTTGCACACATATCCAAAATGACATTACGGACCTGCTCCAACTTCCGAAATTCCATTCCGACCCCGATCCAGCCGACTCCAACACATCATAAACAACTAAACAATGCATAACAACGCAGAAACAGTAATAACAGTGCAAATTCTACGGAACGATCGACCGGATTGTTACATTCTCCCCCACTTAAACATGCGTTCATCCTCGAACGTGTCTAGAGTTGTTCCAAACACCCTCAAAATTGCCGTGTAACCTACCATGCACATATTCAGAGGTGACCCCACGTCACCCTACCCCAAATAGGTCCAACAGCACCACACAGTTGAAATTTTGAAATCCAATCCTGACCTATAAACCTTAGAACCAAGTTTCCACTTCTGAAATAATTTACAAGATCAAATTTCCACGACTATAAGCTGAAATAGTCTGAACACGTTGTATCAAGCCATATATGTAACCCAAGATGAAATCACATAATATACCGCATGAGTCAACCACCGATAGCGATAACTCCTAATCACAATAGCTGCTCAAAACAACCCAATACTGGTACATATCTTTTTATCAAGCAATGCCTCGCTCTAACACTTCTGTATACTGCCGATGATGAAAGAAACATGTAGAAACCAGCAACCATCCGTCTGATCATCATCAATACCATCTAGAGCCATAACTTGTGCAACTCGTGCACTCAACAACAAATTCCCAAGAACTCAATTCATAAAATAAAAAAGACTCACACGAGAGGACCATCCTACCACTAACACTTACCATTATCATATCATGCTAAAAGCCTGGCACACATCGTAAAATCAGAACACTCGAATCTTACACCAAGGAGCTGACCCCACGTCACCCTACCCCAAATAGGTCTAATAGCACCACACAGTTGAAATTTCGAAATCCAATCCTGACCTATAAACCTTAGAACTAAGTTTCCACTTCTGAAATAATTTACAAGATCAAATTTCCACGACTATAAGTTGAAATAGTCTGAATACGTTGTATCAAGCCATATTCGTAACCCAAGATGAATCACATAATATACTGCATGACTCAACCACCCATAGCAATAACCACCCGTCCACCCTTATTGCTCCTCCCTATATATATATCACCGTTATTTCTCCTGTTGCGATGTGCAACCCGATCCCACCTGTCCACCCTTGTCACTCCTTGTTGCGGGTGCGACCCGCTCCCACCAGACAAATAACATTTCATCTCTTTATTTATAATAAAGTTTCACAAATCAGATTCCAAGCCTTTCACAATACTTAAGTATCAATTATCATAAACAAGAAACTGTACTAATCAGAAACTTCACCAATTATCACTACACAGCGAAACCAACCGAAATGTATAATGTAACACTGACAACCAGATGTACCACAATGTGACTAAGGAACATGTAACACTTTCAAAATACTTGAAACAATATTTAACGACAAGTTGGCGAACCAAGTAGACATGAAGGCATCAATGATCATAAAACAATTAAACTAGGAATCAATTAAATTGGAAACGGGGAGAGGAACTTATTCAGCAAATAATTTGGTTGTGCAGAGATACTCGTCACTTCACCTATGCACGCACACACATGCAAATTCGCACAGCATTTAAGTTGGGAATTCCAATTCCCTCAAGTCAAGGTTAAATCAAGAACTTACCTCAATCTCACAAGCAATTCACTGCTCAAGCACAACTTTTCCTTTAAAATTTGCCTCTAACCCGCTCGAATCTAATCACAATTGGCTCAATATCATAAATGATTGCTAAGCATTAAATTTAATGAAAAACTATGGTTTTCCTATGTTTTTCTATCAAAGGACAAAATTTGACCCCGGGCCCGCTTGGTCTAAACTCGAGGTTCGGACCAAAATTTGTTTACCCATTCTCCCCGAGCCCGGATATACAATTGATTTTGGAATCCGACCTCAATTCAAGGTCAAATTCCCAAATTTCGAAATTCCTAAGTTCTACCCAAAAATCTCAATTTTTACCATGAAAACTCTAGATTCTAGGTTGAAATCTTGTTAAAAGTTGTTAAGGATTGAAAGGAATTAGTTAGAGATCACTTACAAATGATTTGGAGAAGTTTGGGTCTTTCGAAAATTGCCTATGGAGGTTTAGGGTTTGAGAGAATTGAAAAATGGGTGAAAATCCCGTCTAAAATCTCACTTAACAGGTTGCAGATATCGCATCAAAAGAGAAGAATGCCTTCGCAATTGCGAACAAGGAAGGGCTGAAAAAGGTCGCATTTGCGACAAAAAGTTCGCAATTGCGAACTGGGCATCACAATTGCGATGAAAATGTTCGCAATTGCGACCACACCAGAAACTAACAATTTTTCCCGACACGGAAATGAGCATAACTTCCTCATACGAGTTCCAAATTCAATGATTCTTTTTTCTATCTCTGTAATTACGATACGGATCTAATGGTTCAATAAAAACTGAATTTGGAGCTCATTTTCTTAATGTGGTATCCTTTATGCTTGAAGAAACGAGGACGAAGCATAAAAACAAGCGCAACATAGTCTAAACCTATCCGAAACTCACCCAAGCCCTCGGGGCTCCAACCCAAACATGCATGCAAGTCTAAAAATATCATACAGACTTGCTAATGCGATCAAATCATCAAAGTAACATCAAAAAGTACGAATTTATCCTCAAAACTCATGTTTTTCTCAAGAATACTCACATTTTCTAACTTTTCAACCGGGCGTCTGAATCACGTCAAATCAACTCCGATTCTCATCAAATTTTACAGATAAGACTTAACTATCATAAAAAACTTGTACCGGACTCCGAAACCAAAATATGAGCCCGATACCAACGATTTCAAATATTATTTATTTTTTTATTTCTTGTAAAAACCAGCACAACAATTTTCTTCAAAAATTATTTTCTAAGGCTAGGGACCTCGGAATTCAATTCTGGGCATATGCCCAAGTCTCATATACTGCGGACATTCCGGGATCGTCGGAACACGGATCCGGATCCGTTTGCTCAAAATGTTGACCAAAGTCAACTAAAATCAAATTTTTAACTCAAAAATCTATTATTTCTCATATTTCCACATAAAAGCTTTTCGGTTTCACGCCCAGACTGCGCATGCAAATCAATGTAATTAAAATTAGTATTTTTAAGGCTAATGAGCCTGGAATTGAGTCTTAATTCATAAATTGACCCTTTGGGTCATCATAGGAAACAATAATGACATTGGCCAAGTATTATCGAGATGAATTTGGTGAATTGAAGCTTTGAGATCTTAGTCACCAACTTGACACTTTCATATTGCACATGAAACATGGTGACCCTAGATTCTCGGATTTGAAAGGAATTGGTGGTTTGGCAGAAGCGTTGGTTGAAGCAAATATTGTGGAGAAATATTCACTTGTTTATTTACTTGTGAAGTTGACTCTAATTTTACTTGTCGTGATTGCAGCGGTAGAAAGAGCATTCTCATCTATGAAGTACATCAAGGATGAACTGCGTAGTAGTATTGGTGATGCATTTCAAATAATTGTTTAGTTTGTTACTTTGAAAAAATAAGTGTTTGCAAATTTAAGCAATGATGCTATTATTGACCATTTTCTGAGTATGAGAACGCGTCGAGTTCAAGTATAAGTGAATGATGTACTTTTGTTATATTAGTATCAATTAAAGATATTCTATAATATTGAAGTTTGTATTTTGATTTAAGTTGTGCCTTCTTTAGTACTCTTTTTCGGACAACAGTAGATTACTGTTGTATGTCCCGAATTATTATTAAGGCCACTAAGCTTGTTTTGCATTTTAAAGTTTATTCCAGTTTAGTTCATGTGTGCGCAAGGATGTGCAAGATTTTTTTTTTGGGATACTTATTTTAAAATTTTCGTTCGTAGGTCAATTTGGGAGTATGATGAAGTTGAAGTTTGTGTTCGCGGGTCATTGGGGGAGTATGATGAAATCAAAGCGTAAGCTCTTCTTACTTTATTGAATTTTTTGCTTGGCAAATTTATATTATATAGTGGATTATGCTACTTAGTTACTGATCTATCCTAGAATTTATATATATATATTCTTTTATTGACTATAAAATTTTGAGTAATTCACTCTAATGATAATGATACCCCCATCATTTTCAAATTCTGAATCCGCCTCTGCAGATTAGTCCTGCAATTAGCTGCCACATACTGCATACTAAGATTACTCTCAACCAACAACAAATTTCGAGGAAGCAATAACATGGTTGCAAAAGGCTAAATTGGATTTAGAAGCAGAACACAAAGCAATACTTTAAGAGCCCGTTTGGACATAAATATTCTTTTCCTTTTTTCCAAAAAAAAAATTACTTTTTTAAAAATCAACGTTTGTTCATAAAACTTTCAATTTTCACTTGAAGATGCATTTTTAAAAAAATCAAAAAATTAAAAAATTCCCAAAAGCTGTTTTTCAGAATTCACTCAGATCACTCAAACTTCAAAAATAACCCAAACTGAAATTTATGTCTAAACATAACTCTAAATTTCAAATATCATTTTCACTTGAAAAAAAAAGTCTGCCATTTTTTAAAATTTTACAATTCTTATGTCCAAACGCCTGCTAACTTTGTTTAACAATTGTTTCCACTGAAGACATACACCTCGATCGGGGTTTAATACCTTATGATACTTTTGGTCCCTTCAGGATGACTTATGCTCCCAAAAGCATTAATATTTTATACGTTTGAATTTATATGGCATTAACACTTCATATATATATCCTGGAAACGTACATAAGTAGCACATGTACTGAAACTTTAGGTTAAAAATGTAAACGCATAACTTTTTCATGACTTTTATTAACACTTCTTTTGTTTCTAACTTTTGACCATCAATCGTATTTTTTATTGCACATTTGATTTTTGTAATGATCTTTTAATAAAAGTAAGAGCAATCTATTCTACTCTTCACAAGGTACAAAAATGAAGCGATAAGTCTTTTTTCATCTATGAATCTCTCATCATCATTGGAACACTCTGAGCCCGTTTGGATTAGCTTAAAAAAAGTGATTTTTATGCACAAGTGCTTAAAAGTAGCTTTTAAGTGCTGGAGCTTATTTTATAAATATGCAATTACATGTTTGGATAAAAGTGCTAAACTTAAAAAAAACTGTTGAAGTGTTTGGCAAACAAGGGCTGGTAAGCACTTTTTCCTATTAAAAAGACAAAAATATCTTTAAAGTTGTTAACATTATAAAAGAGTTGATTACATGAGTAGCAATTAGCAAAGTATAATTTGATCGAAAGCAACCATTTTTATCTGCATTTACTCAAAAACAAATAAGGAGAATGAGATAAATTGCAAAGCCACATTTCAAGTGATGAGAAATTGATTTACATAGAGTATGCAATTAGGTTTTTAGGGTGTTGGACATTGAAAGAAATTATACGAATCCAAATTACATACTAGCACGGCTCTAAGACCGCTGTCAAATTAAATTGGGTTTGTTTACATGAATCAATGAATGGGTTCTAGGATGAATCTTTAACGATGCCATATTTGAGGGTTGAAAGATAAATTTTAATTTTTCGGGAAAATTATATGATGAATCTGTAAATAAATAAAAGATTGTTTTCCCGGAAATTAAAAGAAATGGGATTGAGTAGAAAAGAAGAAAAGGATTTTTGAAGGATGAGTAAGATTTGATGTGCTTCGGAATTTTGAAGGATTAGCTTGTTTTTTTGGGAGGTTGCAACGGTAGTCTTCAAAGTGAAGGAAATAGAAGAAGTATACAATGTTTTATGGTTTCTTTGATTGAGGGTAATTTTAGTATTATAAAAAATTTATAAGGGACAAAAGAGTAATTTTATTGGTCAAACTAAAATGGTTTTTAATCGAAAATAAAAAAGTTGGGATCAGCCAACTTGTTGTTTTTGGCCTTTTAAGCACTTTTTAACTTTTTTCAAGCAGCTTTTTTTTTTTTGCCAAACACTCTATTTAATAAAGAAATTTTTACATTCATATACCATATATGAAACCTTATCACCCTCCATGTTTAAGGTTTGATTTAATTATATTTAGTATACCAAATTACCAAATTTATACCATAATTAATTTAGGATTATAATTAATGGGCAGTTTTTTACTCCTTAATTAAAGGGGTATAATTAATGGGCAGATTTTTACTCCTTAATTAAAGGTGTCCATATATCCCACGTTTCTCTCTCCCCATCATTTGTAACCAGCCGTTTTCCCCTCCCCTTTCTTCCTCTTCTCCCTTCCTTCTTCTTCAAATTGTAGAATTCAGACCTTCGAGATTCAACAAGTCGAAATTGCTACATTCTGTTCTTCATCGTTTTCAGAAATTGGCGATCATATATATGTTCTTCATCTTTTCTTCTCTCAAATCCACCATTGACAGCCATTAAAAAGCTTGAAAGCTTGAATTCAAATTTGGGTTTTCAAAAATCATTATTTGTTTGGATTGGGTGTTGTTGAAAATAATCGGGAATATGGTTTGGAGTTTATATCTCAATTTTGAGGGTTTTTGGTGAAGATGGGACTTGGTTTTGACTGATTTTCAGATTGAATCTCGAAGAAGAAGAAGAAGAAGACATATTACAGAAATTATAGATAAATTGTAGTTAAATTGTAGATTTTGTCCAGAATGTAGTTAATGTATAATTTTTTTGTAGACAAATTATATTCTAAACATCATAATAACTACATTTAATATAACTACAAAATTTTCTATTCATCTACAAAAATTCTACAAAAAAACTAAAAATAAACTACAAAGTCAAACAGATCTCAATATCGTATCACCCAATTCTCATTCGATTGTAGTTTAATTGGGATTTTCGACATAATTGCGTTTTTTGCAGAAGATTTGTAGAAGTTTTAGTCATTTTTAATTTGTGAAAACAAAAAACAAAGCATCTACAATCAAAATACAAATAATCTACAATTTATCTACAAAATATCTACAAACTGGGTACATTGAATAGAAAGAGACGAAAATTAATACAGCGTGATTTGCGTTTGAAAATTTCTGAAAGAATCTTTAATTCCCCAATATTAGCGCACCTAAATAAGGAATTTTAATACTACAATGATTCCTTATTTAATGAAATATCTGAAAGAATATTTACTTCCTTAATTTTAGCGCCTAAATAGGAAGATTATATCTACTAAGATTCTGTATTTAATGCATTGTATCTATTTTGTAAAAAAACTATTAATAGAGCGGATAATTTTCAAATCATGAACATATTTAGTAATATAATTTCCTATATGGTATAGGAACGAAAATGTCTCATTAATAAAAAAGTGCGAAGCCCATCCAAACACCCAATGGCTAGTCTAGACCCCCACCCCTCGGCTAAATCTAAGAAGTTCGGCTGTATTTATATTCTTGTACCAAATAGTTTATAACTTTGTAAAATTAATTTGATTAATTTTGAAAAACTATAAAGTTATTTCTAAATATTTGTTTTAAATAAAAAGTTGGACGTAACTTTTTTTTGATAAGTGACGAACATACAGAAAATATACATGCCCATAAGTATTGCTTAAAAATACTATCCAATAGAATTCATGAATGATATATGAGTATGTTGGAGAACATCAGTCAAAGAGAGAAAAAGCAATAAAATATTATTTTGTTTTTTCGGACGTATCATCAAACACTTGGGGTGCTTCGAATGACTCATATGTTAGATAAAAGCGGAAGGAGATAAAGTTAATATAAATCGAAAAAAGTAAAAGAGGGATGGAAAAGTAAAGCCCCAAAAATAGAAGAGGAAACAGGGAATTAAGGTTTCATACGATTTGTATTCATCAAATCCAAAATTATGACTGAGTTTAACTTATTCCAAACATGCATAAAATCAAACAAAAAAGTTACAGACATGCATGTTTGACCAAAAATGTATGGGACCTTTTTGTTAAATTAGTTAAATAAGAAGATAGATGGTAAATTTTAGTTAAGGATAATTAATTAATTCTAGATTTGAGATGAATACATGAATAGAAAAATACAATTGAGCATAAATGCTTGCGATGCATTGAGTAACATTAAATAGCAATAAAACGTAAATAAAAGAAAAGATTCACCCAATCTTGAGTGAGACGAATCCATTTTCATTTGATAAAGATGAATGATAAACAAATACGAGAATCTTAGGACTCTTTTCGTATCTTATGGAGGGTATGAGATAACATATAATCTAATATCTTTATAGAGATGTGTTTATATATTTTTTAGAGAGAGAGAGTCCACCCCCTTCAGAAGTTCCCCTCTGTTCCTATTTATCAGGATATCCTTAGAAAATCCCAAAAAGAAGAGGACAATTAGAGGAAATATAGTAGAATACTAGATAATGTACCCGTGCATCCCAATTGTTGTTTTCTTCTTGTTGTTGTTTTCTTCCTTTTAGAGTAATTAATATTTCTTGGTCTATTGCTAATTACATATTTTCTATGCCTTTAGGGAAAGAAGAAAGAGAATAGGCTTTTGTATAATAAAGTATAGAATCACGATTACATGTATTGTTATTTATCTTTTGCATTATGTGCATTTTAATTTTTCTGAAATCGTATTACTATACCAATCACTTTAAAATACTTGTCGAAGTTTAATGCCTTATTATACAGTAATTAGATAATAATTCAAGTAGAATTTAAATTATTTCTACATAGGGTCTACACTTTTTTATTTTAAATTTTTTTTGCACCACTAAGCCTTAAATTAATTACTATAAAATAATAATTAAAAAATCAGTTGAAAAATAAGTCGTCATGTATTTTTCTGATTGTTTAAATTGAATGATATATAATTTTATTCTTTTAGTATTTTCAGTTGTGTTAATGTATTACTTTATTCTTTTTATACTAATCAAAATTTGAATAATAAAATTTATTAATATTATTCTCAAATAGTTGATGAAAAGTAATTTTTTGTCCCTTGAAATAATAATCATGATTTTTAATTATTAAGATTTTTAACAAAAAAAATTGTATTTCTAGTTGAATGACATAATATTAAAAATAAATTAATCTATAGACCGAGCTAAATACTAATTAAATTGAACTTAAATTGAAATAATGCAGTTTTTTCTAGTTTCATTTGATATGATTGAGATACTATTTAGTGTATAATGCAATTTTCATCACAATAGTAGTATTTATTGAGATTTTTTAAAAATAATTAATTGTATATTTATGTATTTTGAAATTTATATAATGTTGAATTCTTATTGAATAAAGTATGTACTCAACTAACTTTGATCATAGAGGGAGAAGTATAATCCAGTATGAATATACTTCTCATACTTCCTAACATACAATGCTTTTTAAAAGAAAAAAATTTCACAAATTAATTGTCTTAATTTTTACTTAATATTCTCAACCCATATTTTAGAGAGGGGATGCTTATTATACAATTTGAACAAATTTGTAATATTCTATAATAAGAAAGGGGACTTGAAACTATATTTTATTCTTAAATATTTTTTCCAAATGTTATAAAGTATTCCAATTGAAATTGCAGTTTAATGAGAACTTTGTACAAAATGATATCAATTTATAATGATATAATAACATTTGAATGTAAATCAACATACATTATCGCCAATTCTTTTTTAATGAAATCTTCTTTACCTGGAATAGTTAATAAATAAAATAAATGAAATAATGGTTCTTAAGGAGATAAAAGAATTGTCATGTATAAATGCATGTGACCTTAGTATTTTTAATCAGGTGAACATTTGAATAATAAAATTATCGAAAAGATATTTTTTCTAGTTGAAAGTACTTATTGAAAAAAAAAATTAACAATCAAATAATGCATTTAACGAAGATATTGAATGTTGAATGGAAAGTGAGGTCCACCAAACTTTTGAGCCTAATATACAAGCAAACAATGCTCTAATATATTTAAAATGACCATTATGCCCTTGGTCAACCTACTCTTCTCTTTTCTATATAATAAAATAGAAATTCTCTTTTAAGATTCCAAAGCAAAACTAGTTGTTACTTCTATCTGCACTGCTCGGCCTCGGCCTTATTGGTCACTGCTCCGCCTCGGCCTTATTGATCACTGTTGGGCCTCGACCTTATTGACTCATGACAATTATCCCCGCATATCGGATTTCTCTGATTTAATTTTGACTCATACAATGCATATACAAAATCCAACAAAAATGATAAAACTATCCAAAAAGTAGAAGAACTAACCGTGACCCACCAAAGTTTCATTAGCAACAAATGAATGTATTAAACAGAGAAAGAATAACGGAAAACTCACGAGAACAAAGAAGACAGCACGCACAAGCGACGCCAGCGAACTCAAAGAGAAAACGCATGGCCGAGAAAAAGCTTTGTAGTCATGGCGATGGAATCGAAGGTGAGAAAAGGGGATGCTAAAGTGGATTCTAGAATGTAGTGAAGAAAAGAGTAGCTCAAGAGTCGAGAGTCGTTGACCCGAACTGCACATATATTTGTTATCTGAGGTTGGAGGGACACGTGTGACGTGACTATTGGAAAAGGCCAAACTCCAATAACCAATAAAATGGACACTAAGTTTACAGAATGAAATACATAGCTTTTTGTACTACCAGTACGGTATTCATCCCCTCGAACTCGCATTTTTATATATAACAGATATAGGTCTTTCGGTTTTAGCTCTTTTTATACTCCCTACGGTCCAAAATAAGTGATTTTTTCAGATTTCAAGAATGAATTAATTATTTTTTTCCTACATTGTCCTTGGAGTAAATAGTGTTGGAATATGTGTTAGGAGTAGCTATGTGGAATAATAAAGGTTAATATGGTCAATTTCATTGTTAATTAATGCTAAAAGGTGAATTTCTTAATCTACGTGAAAACATGCAAAATATCACTTATTTTGGACCGAATGGAGTACCTATTAAGAAATTTACTTTTTAGTAAATATTAATTAACAATAAAATTTATTATATTAATCTTAATTTGCTCATTGAAAATATAACAAACTACTCCTAAGCTATTTACTCCAAGGACAACTTACTTTCTTGTTGATATCTGAAAAATCACATATTACGTACCACAAAAAGAATTACTTAACGTAGACCGGAGAAAGTACTATAATACGATGGATGTTATCACAATGTCACTGCATTTTGTCGTTGTCCCCATGCATTTGCACTCTTTCTACCTCTCCCATGTGTTGTTTTTCTTCATTTCATGCACTCTCTTAAAGTGAAAGAGAAATTTTCTCAAATTAGACGTTTGAGGAATTGATAATTACTAAAAGAACAAAAAGAAAAAGACAAAAAGGAAGTTGATCTATTATGTAAATGAAGAACTTGCCTCGGTTAAGAAGCCATTTCCTTTTACATAATTTAGTTGGTAAATTTTATAAGGAAATCGTAAATATAAGTGAAATATACTTGTATAACTGAAGCAGTTAAGGCTTTTCTGTTTCTCTTTCCTAATTTGAACCTTTTAATTAATTTGAAAAATTAGATTCGCTATCCCATTTATATATCGCTACTGTTATGGTTTTTCCTTAATTTAACACTCCTATAACTTTTATACAGTACTAGCGCTTTTCTTCTTAATTTATACTCCTACTTCCTTTTACAAAGTTTACTACCTTTAATATCATTCGGGAAAAAAGTGCGCATTTTAACCTGATTTAGTTCCTTGTTGAAATGTCACGATTGATAATGCCGGTAGGTGACCGACTTTCTGGAGCTGTTGATAATTACAGTGCCATAGTTTAGTTCTAGAACAGAAACAACTTACAGGCAAAATTTCTCAGAGATTGAACTGATTCCCTATTCCTTTACCTATGAATATCAACATTTTGGCTTTCATTGAACCCTTCTATAAATGAATACTGATTTCCGTAGCGTCTCAGCTTCCACTGGAGACACCACCAATCTTCTCATCACTGGTGTCAGGTGTATCCTAGATCTGAAAATCTACAGCTCCCTCGGAAATATAGTACAAGAGCACTTGATGGGCAAATTAAAAAGTTGCATCAGAGAGGCCCTGTAGACAACTACCTTGATGCTTGATCAAGACCAGTGGCAGCAGAGCTTATGCCAGCGGCAACACCATTTTCATTTGGAGGCGGCGTACCCCATTTACCTTCAGACTCCAGAGGCTCAAGCACATACACTCCGCCATCAGTAAGTCCTACTGCGCACTGGTTTGCTTCGGATGGATGAGCAGCAATGACAAGTGGATACACTCTGGAGCTGTCAAGAAAATCATCAGACAACTAGAGGACAAACATGAGAGAATGTGAAACTAAACCCAAGTTTTAGTCTGTTGTCCCTGATATGATTCATACCTTGGGTTAGAAGGCAAATAGGCAGCAGGATTCACCCGACACCTCAGTTTGAGTGCTGCAGCAGTAAAGATACTCACACTTCCATCATCAAAACTTGCATATATTGACTGGCTATCACACGAGTACGTCGCATCAGTAATTGCAACATTTGGTGAAACCCACTGCAAGAAAAGACTTTGAATGAGTTCAACCTCCTTTCTTGAGTTGATCAGATCAAACAAACATACAATGACTAACAGCAATAATTCTGATGATAACCCCAAGTTTGCGTGATTTGATCAGTCTATTTATCTGAAAAACCATAGAACTATCTCCCACCATGCAACAATATAATGTTTGCCCAGTAAAATAGGACATAACAGTATCGTAACCCACCAAGAGCAAAGCAATACGTAAACCAGATGTATGCCTTACATACCTGCTTCACGCATTCAAGCTTTGATGCCTCATATATAGCTATTTGCGTTTCATGAACAACCAACAAGTGCGTCTGATCTTGATGGAACTGAACACGTGTCTGAGCAAGAGGATTTATTGCTCTACCAGAGGGAATCTGCAAAAACTTGCTGGCTTTCTTCTCCCAGCCATCCATGCTCCAAACACAAAGCTGAAGAATGTAAAGGTAAGAAACACAGTTAAAAAGAGACATTCATGCCACACTACAGATGTCGCACTCAAATATATTACAGGATGGAAATATTCTGGAGAAACCAAGAGAAACAATTTAGGAAGGAAGCTGCTGTGTTTTAACTTTTCCACCATAGACAGATAATAAGAATGACAAGGTAGAAAGCTTCTTTATTTTTATGAGAAATTCAACACTCTTATCACCCCGCCCACTGAACTTTCTTAAGCGCCAATCACAAAAGCATCACTCCAGTCCCTAAAGTCCCAACAGTAAAATCTGGGTCCTGCAGAATTTCTAAGTAGAACTCGGGATTTACCTGAGCATCAGCTCCGGATGATACCAGAACATTCAAAACATTAGAGAAGGCCAAGCCAGTTACTCTCTTCTGATGACCTTTAAGTTTGCTTTTGACCTGTAGATTTTATTCACACAGAGAACTAACTTGTCACATAAAAGCAAAATATAATTCATCATATTATGCACACATCACATATCTGTATGATATTTAGTCTTAATTTATTTCAAGACCTCGTCAACGCGAACATTGTAGATTTGTATCGAAGAGTCCTCCATTCCGATAGCAATAATGTTATTATCCTGTGGATGAAAAGCAAGAAAAGTTGCTGCAGGTGGAGGGGGCATGAAAGTTGTCATTGTCTGCAAGGCATTAAGTGCACGTTAACCCTAATATTAATCACCGCCAATCACACTGATACACAAGCTATACAACCAAGCCAGGAACGTTGGTTTATGAATACCTTGAAGGTCATCATGTTAAACAAGGAAATTTTTCCACCAGATGCTGACATAACATACGAGTCATTCTTGGAAAGTGCAAAGCATGGAACAGCTTCTTCGGGGTTTGTCTCGCTTATATCATTTGTCATCAGAATTCCACTGGAAGGTTGCCATAATTGAGGAGGGACAGCAGTAGATGCCTGGAGAGATGTATTGCGAAAGGTCTTCAGAAAGAAACATTAACAATCAAGGTAAAGGGAAAAAAACATAACTGAATATGGAATATGGGAAGAGAAAAAGAACCTCAAACAAAAAGTCCTAAGTACCTTTCCCGTAACATTCCTCTCATTCCGTGGCCATTTCCAAAGTTTGTGTACGGCATTGTATGCCAAAGCCAGAATTGCACCTCCAGAATTTGTATACATTAATCTAATAATCTGAATATAGCAAATAAAAAAGTACATCCAGAATACGTCAAGTTATTTTAAATATCTGAAATATAAACTTGATAGTAGATCAAAGGCGAAAAGCGCAAAAAAGCTCTAAGGCATGTTGGGGCTTGAAGCACAAAACACAAATACAACATGGGCTTTAATGAAAAAATGTGCAACGGAAGAAAAAGTAAAAATATGTATACGTAGTCCAAGATCAATAATTATAAGCATGATTAACAAATATATGGACAAAAAAAAATTGAAAAGAAATTACGATAAAGTGAAATATCAATTGTTCGGTGTCGCCTTTTCAGTATTACACTCATCGGCAAGGAAAAGTATGCTTTGGAGCCTTGATGCGACACTAAAGCGCCCGCAAACCAAGGCAAAGCACTCAACATGTTTTTAGCCTCGCTTTAGGGCTTAAGCGCGCTTTAAGCACGCCTTTGACAGCACTGGAGTAGTTATGAAATCTAATTTACAAAACCAGTGTAGTTACCTTTTTTTTTTCCAGTAAAATAAATTGACCGGACAAAAATTTGTTCAGGAACAACTAGCTAACAGTGAACTCCTAAACACCTCACCCCCAAGCAGAAGAAATAAAACAAATAAGCAACAGAAAAGAACCATATGCTTACTCTCACGGACAGTAGACTATCTGGAAGCCTCGAGGAACGGACTTGAGCAGATTCACTAATTTCAGTCAGTTTCCAAATTTTGGATTTCTCCAGCTCATCAGAAACCCTGGGCTTGGCATCTTGCAGGCTGCGATTATCTCCATTCTGAAAGGTAGTCTTAGACATAGTCAAGAAAATATTCAAAGAGTTCAAACTGATGAATACAATATCTTGCACATGGAAACATAAATATAACAAGAGCTGACACCATTTAATTAGAATGAACATACAATATCTTGCACATGCAAACATTAACAAGATAAGAGCTGATACCATTTAATTTAAAAAAAGTAAAGAATGGTATTCAGTGAAAACCCGGCAGCTTTGAAACCGACTCTTTCAACCGCATAAGCTAAGTAGAAAAACCTACCAGCTGAACAACGGTGTTCACTGGCGCAGTTCTATCTGCAATACTCATACTAGTTCCAGCAGTTGAACTAGAAGCACCATATGTGCTGATCATGGGTGCCTGCCAAGAGTTAAAATATAAAATGAAATAATAGTCTTAAACCAATACTGATGCCACCAAACAAATATACCTTTGCAACAGCACCGGGAGTAACTCTGGAGGGATCAAGAGCACGGCTTTCAATAGCTCGGATCAGGCGAACACCATCAGCATTTGCCAGTATTTTAACACCATTCTCACTGGTTGATACAGCCAAAAGTGTCCCTTCCTTACTAAACCGGATGCATGGAGATGCCTAAAGGTGAATTTGCATAGTTTTAAAAGTGCTCGACATTTTACACAATAACCTTCAAAGTAGTAATAAGATTTTAACTACATACTGGTAATCCGCCCTCAGCATCTATGCTTGTTAAGAGGTTTGTATTATCCATGTCCCAGAATTTGATTACAAACTCATCACCAGCAGCCAAGAATCTGTTTTTTGTTGTATCAAACTGCACCACCCCGACAGATCTCTTCCCAAGACCAATATAAGTACGTTTGACAGCACCTTCACTTTCATTCCACTCAACAAGGTATGATTCACCATCTTTACTGGTGCCACACGAAAAGAGCCTACAGTTTTTGGAAAAAGAAAATATACTTAGGCACTTTAACCTATCACCATTACCAAGAGGCAAGAGCAAAGGCCACTACTAGATTCCTACTACCTTGCTCCATCAGCACTATAAGCCATTGTGGTACATGAGTGGCCTGGAGCATCATAATCAACCCTGGATCCCATGTTGTCATACAACCAAGCCTTGATCTTCCCATCAACCGCAGTTGCAAAAATGAACTAACACAAAAAAGAAGACTTTGATGAGATAGAAAAAAGATTTGATGAGTAGGATAGATAAAATCGAAGGAACTCTATCAAAACAAAACTCATTAGGAAAATACACAAAAGTTCCTTGTCCTTCAGCGGACATGCCTAGCAACATAGCGTATCAGATAGTTGAAGCTACACAAAGTTTTATGTCTAATAAATGCTGTCAAGAGATAATTACAAAGATGCCTAACCAGTAAGCAGAAAGACAAGATTAGAATAAAAAACACATCCTAATTCAGCATTGATTAATGCAAGTTTAAAAATATGCAGTGGCCACAAAAGGTAAACAGCGATGCCCAAAAGCGTATCTTAGCAAAAATAGAAACATTTGTTGACATTACATTTTCTCTTGTAGTGGTTGTCCACATTTTTTGGGGGGAGGGAGATAAACTTGCATAGGATGTTACCCTATCAATTTCACTCTTCCGTCGTCCACAAAAATCTTAAAAATCTTCCATTAAAATGAACTGCAACCAACAATCCATATATATCTCATCATTCTGATTCTAAGGATGCACAAATCAGATGGTACCTGAATGTTTTCCTTATAGTGAGGACACACAGAATAGACAGGCGCCTCATGGCCCTCAAAAGTATATTGCTTAGATCCAGTGGCAGCATCCCACACCTGTGTGAACACCAAAGACTCCAAAATGAGACCCTTCGATAATTTAAATTCAGCTTTAGAAGACTGACAACTAACAACAATGCATACCCTGATAGCCTTGTCATCTCCACAAGTTATGATGCATAATTGTTTGTTTGGAAGAGAGAAAGCAAGATCATTAACATTGCCAACATGGGCATCGATCTAGAAAGAAAAAAAAAGATCAGGTGATAGTTGCTTATAAGATGGTGACAAGATCTCAGACAAATAAAGCTTAATATAACTGAAATCTTAAGGTCAACACAAACCTCAAGGTGGTTCCTCAAATCATCACCACCATGGTAGGAGTATAGATGAACTATGTGCTTAGAATAGGCAACACCTGGATCAACATTGAGAATCAAGAAATAGCATGATTAAATAACAGAAACCACTGACCTTATAAATTTCATTTGTAATATCACAATATTGAAACAGAAAATAGTGGCTCATTTCACTTTCACAAAATCTTATGGAGTGGAAAACACTTGTCATACTCGAATCCTACTTATGCACTTTTTCGACATGTCTGTGGTTAGAAATTTCTATTCTAGTCCATGCTATCCTCGTCCATGCTGCTAATGTAAACCAAGATGGTTTTGGGCATATAAAAGCATTTCATACAACTATGCTTAATTTTACCAAATATGAATCCATCCATAATCTCCTCTTAGCACCTGAAAACCATATGACACAGTAGAGTTTTTTTTTTAAATTTAACAATGAGCTCTCAGTCTCAAAAATTCTACAGACTACAATTACTCTCTCCATAGCAGCAACCTTATCATAATGCCTCCACCCAAGAAAAAATCCTCACTCAAAATGACAGGAAGGATGATTATTACATACCAAGAAGGTTCCCATCAGGACTCCACATCACACGGTTGACTGTAGCAGTATATTCATTCGCTAAAGAAGCCTATAAGTAAGAAAGAGGAAATTAAAATCTACCTAAATTGGAAGGAGGCCCTTAAAAGTTTAATCAAATACTCTGTAGAGAGACACTAACCTGAAGGTTCATTGAACAATTACTTATCTCCCAAACTTTGAAATTTTTAAATGCAAGCCTCTCCCTGCCACCAACCTCCCATATAGCAATGTCCCCAAGGTTTGTTCCAACTGAAAAGGTAGACAAGTGCAATCTTCAGAAAGATAAAACATCACATGCTTAGAGTGAAAAGCAACATGTATCTGGATAATTCAGTAACATGGAAAGCTGACCAAGAAGAAGGGTTTGTTGCACAGGATGGAAATCCATGCTCTTAACAGCAGACCCTTGATTCAAGTTCACCACGACAGTCTTGGGTAAGTCATCAGAAGAATACAAATTATGAGCATGGCTCTGACCAGGATATGTGACAGGGAAGATGTTGACAGGGAGATTGTTGACCTGCAGACGTCCATTTAGACCAGGAAATGAATACCGGATATCCCATTCTAAAGCACAGTTTGACATTTTAAGATGAGATGATATAAAAAGGAGAAGTAAAGTCTATAACAGGAGTTAATAATTCCCTTACTCCAACAAAAGTATCTACAGAGCTGCAGAATTACGAACTAACCAAGAAATAAAATGGCAACCCCCCCCCCCCC
>ML274791.1:83888-103697 GCA_005239495.1 Nicotiana undulata | reverse complement strand
TTTATAGTTTTAGAAAAGGTTAATTTTGTAAATTGAAAATAGGTTAATTTTTAAAGAAAAATGGGGCTATTATTGCAATTTACCCGTTGGGCAACGGATCCCTGCCAGGGGTGACCGTTGCCAACTGTTAGTGGGCCCCACAAATTTCAAAAAAAAATTAAAAAAAAAATTAGTCACTGTATCGGTTCGGTCCGGGCCGGTTAAACCGGTACACGTCACTGTTCACATGGACCGGGTTTGACCGATCCGGTTAACCGTTAAAAAAAACCAAATGGTCCAACCCCCCTACCCGGCCCCCTATGAACCGGGCTGGTCCGGTTATGGGTCAACCCGGCCCGTTAGACACCTTTAGTTTATAGCGATATACTTTCCGTGGAATCCCGCAAATTTTCTTATTGGTGTAATCGATAAGCCCAAAAAATCGTTAAATCAAAATCGAAAAAATCGAAACCTTATTGAAACGATAACGATAAGCATATGTACAAATCGATAATCAATAAGTAATTATCGATAAGGGTCAAAATCGAATGCACACCCCTACTCACATCTAACCCCCAACCCCCATCTCCCCAACCCCCTCTTTCCAAAAAGGCTTTTTTTAGATTTAATTTTTTTTTCTTTTCCGTCACCCCCCCCCCCCCCCCCCCCCCCCGAATCTTTTTTTCTCTTTTTTCTATTTCACATTTTTGTTTTTTTTGTTTTTCTGCATCATCTCCCCAACCACACTGCCCCCACCACGCGCAAAAAGTGTTTTTTTTTTGTAATTTCAAAGTACTGTTTTTTCGTTTTTCTGCACCTCTCCCCCTTCCAATTTTTTTTTATATATATTTTCAGTTTTAGTTTTTTTTATTTTTCAATTTACATGTTCGAAATTTTATAAGTTCCAAAGTTATGAGTTCGGAATATAACTCTACAGAATGGGCCATATACCTTCAATCACATACCTTTTGTGCTCAAGCAATGGTGTCCAGATTTTCAGATGAGTGAAGAGCCTGATCAAAACATTCCTATGTGGGTAATGCTACCAAACTTACCTATCCAATTTTGGAATACTGTAAATTTGGGAAGAATAGCCAGTTATTTAGGGCGACCAATTTGTACTGATAAGTTGACAACACATGAAGACAGAATTGCTTATGCTAGGATGCTAATTGAAATGGACATATCACAACCATTACCAGACGAAATTCCATTAGAGATGCCCAATGGACAATGTCGTATGCAGATTGTGGAATATAAATGGAAGCCTCTATTCTGTCAAGAGTGTCTTCAAATGGGACATGTCACAGGCAGTTGTAAGAAGAAACTTGATTACAATATCAATTGGAAGCAACAGCAAGTGAACAAAGAGAGGAAAAATCAAAAGAATGAGTGAAAGGCTAAAAATGATTCTATTCCAAGCAATGATGAAGGGAATGAACAGATATTGAATTCAGCAGCTAATGTTTCAGCAGTTGAACAACCTGAGAGCTCAAATGATCGCATGCGGTGCCTCCCTCGCACTTGCGCCGCTTCTGCTTTTGCGGACTCCACCCTCGCACTTGCGCGCCCGCAGGTACGCCCAAGCATCCGCACCTGCGGCTCCTCTAGCTCCAGCACAATCTCGCATCTGCGAGCAATACGCCGCACCCGCGTCACTCGCACTTGCGGCCCTTATTGTGCAGGTGCGATCACACCAGACATCAGCTGCTTCAGCCCTTCCTCAAACTCCATTTTCGATTCGTTAACGATCCGGAATCCACCCGGGGCCCCCGGAACCTCATCTAATCACACCAACCAGTTCTAAAATATAATGCGAACCTGCTCGAAGTCTCAAATCACATCAAACTACGCCAAAACCATAAATCGCACTCAAATTCAAGCTTTATGAACTTTAGAACGTCAACCCTCCTCATTCAATGCCGAAACCTATCAAACCGCGTCTGATCGACCCCAAATTTTTCACACAAGTCACATTCAACATTACAGACCTACTCAAACTCTCGAAATCGGAATTCGACCCCGATATCAAAAAGTCCACTTCCGGTCAAACTCCTAAAAAACCTTCAAGTTTCTAACTTTCGCCGAATGACCCCGAAATGACCTACAGACCTCCAAATTCATACCCGGATGCGCTCCCAATACCAAAATACCATACCGAGCTATTTTCAAACTCGGAATCCCAAACGGACATCGATAACATTGAAATGCACTTCAACCCAAATTTATGAATTTCTTCCAAAATGCCAACTTCCACAATAGGCGCCGAAACGCTCCTCGGCCACCCCAAAACCCGATCCGGACATACGCCCAAGTCCAAATCATCGTACGAACCTGTTGGAACCTTTAAATCCTGATTCTGAGGTCCTTTACCTAAAAATATGATCTTAGTCAATTCTTTTAACTTAAAGCTTCGGAAATGAGAATTCTCTTTCCAGATCAACTCCGAACTCCCTAAACTTCAATTCCGACCACGCGTACAAGTCATAATACCTGAAGTGAAGTTGTTCATAGCCTCAAACTATCGAACGATACGCTAGTGCTCAAAACGATCGGTCGGGTCGTTACAAGTAGTCCATTGCTTTGTGAAAGACAAATACTCTAGATTTGCATGCCATGTAACTTACATATATGGCTACAATACTATTGAGGGTAGAAAGCAAATTTGGGAACAATTGAAAAGGATAAGCAACAATATGACGGCACCATGGGTAATAATTGGATATTTTAATACAATTCTATCAGTCCATGATAGAGTAAATGGGGCTCCTGTCCAACGGGCAGAAACACAAGATTTTCAGGAGTGCATTGATGAGGTTTACCTTGGTCAAATCAGAAGGAAGGGGTGTCAATATTCATGGAGCAACCAACAAGATCCCGAGTATAGAATTTATAGCCTAATTGATTGGGCTTTTGGCAATGATCATTGGTTTATCAATTATGGCAATTTGGAAGCTTGTTATCTTAATCCAAGATGCCCAGATCACTCACCTATCCTTATATCTACTAGTGTACCGAGGCAGAGATTACCCAAGCCCCTTAGATTGATGAATGTGTTACTACATCAGGAAGCATTCAAAGAGGCCACTCAAAAAGCTTGGGAGGTTAACATCACAAGACATAGTATGTACAGAGTATGCAAGAAGTTGAAACACATTGAGCAAATAACTAGGACTATGAACAGAGAAATGTCATCCCTTGATCATAAATTAGAGGAACTACAGTCCAAGATCAGTGATATACAACATGAATTGGGGAATGTTCTGTACAATACTCAACTGATTTTGGCAGAGAGAGAGACTCTGAAAGATCTAGAGAAGTGGTCTATTATTCATGAAAGAGTGATTAGACAAAAATCTAAAGTTGTTTGGATCAATTATGGGGATTCTAACTCTAAATACTTTCATGTTCAACTCAAAGCCAAGCAAGGGAGGAATAGTATTGTGTCTATATAGAATGAGCAAGGAGTGCAACTAACATAGCCTGTGTAGGTACAAACAGAGTTTATAGAATTCTTTCAAAAGCTGCTAGGAACAAGTGCTCAAGAGATGCCATGCTTAAACACCTACCATGCCAAAGATGGATCATGCCTCAATAGGGAGCAACAACAAGCTCTTGTTCAGCCAAAATGGAAGTGCTACAAGCATTGAGGGATTTGCCTAATGATCAATCTCCTGGAATTGATGGATTAATTGCAGAATTTTTCAAGGAATATTGGGGAACAATAGGAGAAGAAGTTGCTAAGGCCGTTCTAGAATTCTTTGACAATGGGAAACTATTAAAGGAGATCAACTGCACTGCAATAACATTAATACCCAAGGTTACTAATCCTACATATGTGAAATAATATATACCTATAGCTTGCTGCACCACCATATACAAGCTTATAGCTAAAATTCTCACTGCCAGTTTGAAGACTGTAGTGGATTCTTTAGTTGGGCAATCCCATTTAGCTTTCGTAGTAGGGAGGAGTATACTGGATAATGTTATAGTGGCTCACAAATTAACTAAGGTATATACACAAAAAGGACTATCACCTAGATGTCTTATCAAAATTGACATAAGGAAAGCATATGATTCAGTGGAATGAGGATTTCTAAAGACTGTCCTATTGGAATTTGGTTTGTCGGGGAAATCTGTGAATTGGATCATGGAGTGTGTTACCACAGTAAGCTACTCAATCCTAATCAATGGAGGGATTACCCCTAAGTTTAGGGCAAAAAAGGTATTAAGGCAGGGTACCCTATGTATCCATACCTCTTTGTGATAGCTATGGAATACTTGAACAGGACCCTCAAGCAATTACAACATAATCCTAACTTCAATTACCATTCAAGATGTGGGAAGATGAAGCTAGTGCATATATGTTTTGCGAATGACCTTATCATGTGTTGTCGAGCAGATAGAATATCGATTCAATTGTTGCTTCAAGCATTCAATCACTTCTCGGAGGTTTCTGGTCTTAAAGCAAATTTGGATAAATGCTCTTTGTATATCGTTGGTATTTCAATGAATCTAAAGGGGCAAATTTTGACTGAAAATACAATTTACTCTAGGGAAGATGCCCTTTAAGTATCTAGGTGTTCCTCTATCTTCTAGGAAACTTACCATATAGCAGTGTATGCCATTAGTCGAGAGAATGACATCAAAAATCAGATGTTGGACTACTAAGTTGTTGTCATATAGTGGAAGATTGCAACTGATTAAGAGTGTGTTGTTTGAGATGCAAACATATTGGGCTCAAGTCCTTTTACTACCAAAGAAAGTAATTGAATTACTAACGAGTATTTGTAGAACATTTCTTTGGACAGGAAGTTGCGAGGCATCGAGGAAGGCATTAGTGTCATGGGAACAATTATGTATGCCCAAGTCAACTGGAGGGCTGAATCTTATTAATTTCCACACATGGAACAAAGCAGCAATTTGTAAACTTCTCTGGGCAGTGATAAAAAAAAGAGAGTCTCTTTGGGTGCTATGGATTCATGGGTTCTATATAAAGAACAGAGACTTAACCATTATGCCAACTCCTAAACAAACATGATGGCTTGTGAGAAAGATCTTTGATGCAAAAAACTGGTATAGGGACAAAGACCTTACAGGGGAGCTGCAGAAACGCACTACACAGGAAGGTTTCAGCATTAAAAAGGCATACTTATCTTTATGTCCACAATATCAGAAAGTATCTTGGAAGCACATTACTATGGGAACACAATTGATGCCAAGACATCAGTTCATACTATGGCTTGCGGTTCGACAACGACTGACTACCATTGATCAGCTGGAAATATGGGGGATCCACGCCCCAAGGGAATGTGTCTTATGCAACTCAAGAGAGGATGAAATCTTTACACATTTGTTCTTTGGATTCACTTATTCAAGACAGATATGGGCTAAACTTCTGCGATGGATAGGTGGACCTAGACAAATAGCTACATCGGATGAAAAACTAAACTGGGTGGCTAAAAGAACAAAGGGAGGCAGAGCGAGGCAGAGCGAGGCAGAGCGAGGCAAGAAGTTGTGAGATGGTTGTTTGTTGCTACTGTCTACCATGTTTGGAAGGAACAGAATAGTTGAAGATTTTAGCAGGAAAAGAAAGAAAGTGAATATAGAATAAGAGAAATTGTCCTCCGGTTACATTTTAGAGGGCAGAGGTATTACAAATGGCAAAAACTAATAGAGAGTTATATTATTTTCCTATATAAAAGCAACAGATTATTAGATTCTATGTATCTGTTGAGATGCTGAGTGAATAGATAGTGACTATAGAGAACTAGTCCTAGAATCCAAAAGGATTAGTAGTTGTAAATATACACAATTGGTTGAATAAAATTTTTATTTTGACCAAGAAAAACAACAACAACCCAGCAAAATTCCACTAGTGGATTATATGAATAATCAATTAGACTTTTCTTCTATTTTATTTCAATATAGAATTTTAATTTTTATATTATTGTTTCAATTAAATTAGACTTTTATTCTATGTTTAAATTAAAAATAGTAACTAATTATTAACAACACATAGTGCATAATTTTTTTATTTTAAAATTTAAATTCCAAAAGAAACTAATTATAACTAATTTTGTCCTAAATTTTCAAGTGACATTTCATTATGTTGCCACTTGGCTTACTATGGTGTCTTTGCCTCTCCTATTATATATAGATAGATTATTTTAATATAAAATTTTAATTTTAAAATTTTTACCATGTTGGTTGTTATTTTTTTCAAATTTAAATTAGAAGTTTATTCTATGTTTAAATTCAAATTCAAAATTTTAATTAATTATTAGCAACACATAATGCGTAATTTATTTATTTTAAAATTTAAATTTAAAAAGAAACTAACAATAACTAATTTGTCCTAAAATTGCCAAGTGACTTTTCATTATGTTGTCACTTGACATACTATGGTGTCTTTTCCTCTCCTATTATATATAGATAGATTATTTCAACGTAATTTATATATATATATATATATATATATATATATATATATATATATATATATATATATATGTTGCTTGTTATTGGTTCAAATTTAAGTTAGACTTTTACTCTATGTTTAAGTTCAAATTCAAAATAGCAACTAATTATTAACAACACATAATGCATAATTTATTTATTTTAGAATTTAAATTCAAAAAGAAACTAATTATAACTAATTTAACTACTTTTGTCCTAAAATTCTCAAGTGACTTTTTACTTAGGTTGACTCTTGGCTTACTATGGTGTTTTTGCCTCTCCTATTATATATAGATATCCGATTGTTCTCAATAATGTTATCTGAAATTTAATGAAGAAAATCTCTATTAAATCAATGAAACTTATATAGGCATCGAATAACTTTTTTGTTCTGTATTTCCTTTATATTATTCAATATTTAATATTATTGCATTGTTAAAAAAACTTGTATTAGCATATTTTTTTATTTAAATTTTGTATGCTACTTTTTTTAATAATATAATAGCAGATTTTTATATTTTATATTCTATTATTATCAATAATATTTTATGAATAAATAAACTTTCTATAAAAACAAAAATTATTTATAAAAAAAAAGAATTAAATTGGCAGTTTTTTTATTTTATGTCATTTTAGATCTTTATTTTAAAATAATTTAAAACTCCAACTTGAAAGTACTCTCCAATTTGAATGGACAATTCTTTTTAAAATTTTCGTTATTTATAATAAAATATTTTACTTTATTATTTTATAGATTATATTATCAAATATTTGGTATTATTGCAATATTATTTTATTTTATTATATTATTCTCAATAATGTTTTCTGGATAAATAAATTTTTTATTTTTAAAAGACAAACAAAAATTATTAAAAAAACAAAGAAATTTTAAATTGACAGTTCTTTATTTTTTGTAATTTTCGTTTTTATTTTAAAATAAATTAAAATTCCAACTTGAAATTACTTTCCAATTTGAATGGAAAGTTTTTTTTTAATTTTTGTTTTTTGTCATAAAATATTTTATTTTAATAGATATTTAAATTGAAAAACAACGACCAATAACTAATTATTAACTACTTGTGACATGGGGCCTATATCAACTCTTAGTAGAGTATGTTAAGATCAAATATCGACTCAATGGTACAGTGAACAATTTCACTTCTTGGTAGGTTGCTAACTTTAATTTAGTTTGCGGTTCACGTCAAATCAATATACTTTCTTTGATTTCAATCTGATCTGAAGAAGACCTACAAACACCATTCACCATATAAACAGTTTTCGTTTCTTGTGTTCAACATATTACACGAGAAATCACAGAGACAAACACAACAAAAACATCCACACCTGCACAACCCAATGAAGATACTTTGAGTTCAAATAAAGTACATTCCATTCCATGTAATGGATGTCAGTATATCATCCCGGGAAAACACAAGTAGTCCTACACAAATTCAATATCAACAAACCACAATCAAATAATCCGGGTTCCAGATTCTCTTGGCCTATACCTCTACCTTTTCAATTTCTGGTTTTGGTTCTTTTTCCTCTGACGCAGCACCTTCTGCTCCTGTCAACATATCATCATCCTTAGCTGGAGGAATCTTGAACATTTCGTCATTTTCCAATGCCTCAAACTTCTCTTTTGATTCTCCTTTCAGTAGCTCAACAACCTCAAGCATTGTCGGTCTCTTCTCAGGTCGATTATGAGCACAAATGAGTGCAACAAGAACCAGTCTTTTAAATTCTTCCTCCACATAGTTTCTGTTCAACCTTGGGTCTGCAAGCTCACTGAACTTCCCTTCACGTGCAAGGGGTAGAGCCCAATCAGTGATTGTGCGTTTCACAGTTGGATTAAGCTTCTCAATTGGTTTCTTGCCACTAGCAAGCTCTAGCAAAAGAATACCAAAGCTGTAGACGTCACAGCTCTCTGATGCCTTCCCTAACATTGCATATTCTGGTGCAAGATAGCCTAGAGTGCCTTTTACTCTTGTGGTTACATGTGTTGCGCCATCTGGGATGAACTTTGCAAATCCAAAATCAGCAACTTGGGCTTGGAAATCAGAATCGAGCAGTACATTGCTTGCTTTGATGTCTCTGTGGATGATATGTGGGGTCGCATGGTGGTGTAGATAGCTGTCACACACATTACAGTCAAATAAATGAAGAGAAAACATAAGACCCTGTAACATCTGGGGGGGGAGGGGGTAGTCAGAAAGAAGGATCAAGGATGTTACAAATACTTACACAATTCCCTCAGCAGATCCAATTGCAATGTTCATTCGCCGCTTCCAATCAAGAAGGCTTTCGGCAGAATGCTGCCCGTGAAGATGAGAAAGTAAGCTCAAATTAGGCATGTAATCATATACAATCAGACGTTCCTGGCCTTCAGCACAGTAACCACGTAAACTTAGCAGATTTTTGTGTCGTACTCGAGCCAGAATTTCAACTTCAACAGCAAATTCCATCTCGGCTTTGTTGCTCCACACTTTTAGCCTTTTGACCGCTATCTGAAAATATACATCCATCAATATAAACTCTACGCTCATGTGCAGTAGGTGAAGTTCTACAACTTATTTTATACACATATCATATGGAAGCACTTAAATTCAATGGCACGTGATGTCTTTTCAATTTAAAGGCCAGTCTTTCATTCTCCTTTTATATGTGCATTCGTCAAGAAGTCCGTTAGTTCAAGAAATGAATCCTTTTAAGACACGCATACACGTGAATGCACACACACACAAACGGACATATAATTTGCATATTTTCTTAGTCACAGGCTCACGGCCACTGTCAGCTCTCTTCTAAACGTGCCTACACCACTCTGTCCACCTCCCTCCTTTTATATGTGCATTCACCAGGAAATATGTTAGTCCAAGAAATGAATCTTTTTAAGACACGCAACACACACAAACAGAAATATAATATGCACTTTGTCCACCTCCATTTTTCAGCAAAAACATTCCATTCCATGGTTTCAGACTTTCCGCAGAAGCATTCCGTTCTATGGTTTCAGACCTTTAGCAGAATCATTCTTCTTCTTGTTCCTCCTTTTTTTCATTTCTATACCTTGTTTCTTTTTGTTTCGGGGGGAGGAGGGGGGGGATCCACAAGAGGCAGGCGTAGATGCATCTATTGTCCCCAGAGCGATATTAGCATATATGCAGTATTTGTCTCTATTCACAGATGACACGAATCCAGCAGAAAATACACAATTTTCTTCAAGCTTTAGAATGATTGTTTCATTTTAAAATATATTTTGTTACAGAAAGAGGAACTTGACTCAGTTTCGAGAATAATTACTGGTTGCTGGAAGATAGACATGAGCTTTAGATAGTCTGAGATGCAGTACAAACAAGAAAACCAGGAAATCATATTAGAGAAGTAGTGAGATAGGAAAGAGGAGAAGCAGTGATAGACTTTTGCAGAGAAATCTAAAGAATCAAGAACATTACAATGAGGAATATATGGCAAAGTAGTACAATAACATCCATTCAGAATTGCAAGTTATTATCAAATTGCAGCATGAAAGAATAACCATAACAAATCTCGAATGATATAAAATTAAAAAGTCCTGATCCTAAGACAATGGGCCGAATATAAGAATTACAGAAAGGAAGAATTAGCAGCGACGACAGTTATCCTGTAAAGCGAAGTTTTAAGAATGATTTGTACCAAATAACAGATTTAATACCATAAAGTAATACAAGCAAAAGAAAATTGGGATTTTTAAATCCGCCTTTTCCCTCCAATAAAGGTAGTGTCCACGCCTTGGCTAATCCATGGGTACCTACTACCTCTCGCCCAACTTAGGTATGGGGTAACTCTACCCACCATGGATTATACAAATGGGGAGAATTCACGTAATGTCGCCACTATTAGGATGTGAACCATGGTATTTCACATTTCACACAAACAAACCTAACTTTGGCTGATTTCAACATCTGGTTCCAAACTTTCAATTCAGACCAAACTATCAATCAATTAACCACCACGCAAACCCAGATTCGTTGGATCAGAGAAAAAGGACCTACATTTCAAAGGCAGTTGTATTTTATTATCTCTTTAAGCAACCTTGATACTGGTTTTCCCTATCTGATGAGAGATGGCCAGTGAATCAAACAAAGAAGAGATCCTTTTCTTTTCTTGGGTTGACTTGAGTGAAAAAGGACATAAAGAAGAAATTCTTCATATAACTTTTCACAATGTAACAAAAAGTCAGCATAATAGCTTACCTGCAGCCTCCAACAAAGATGTGATTTGAATAATCCGATGGAGGCTGTGCTCATGTACTCTTAAGCATCAATCATAGGAAATACAAAACTTTGAGTTGGTTTCAAGGGGAAAGATTCTCCTATGCACATAATTCTTTTAGTTTAAGTTTCTAAGTGACGAATAGTCGAATACCGGACACAGTAAAATCACCATAATGTGTACGAATATTAGATCAAAAACAGTCTAGGAATGTCTCTAAACCCATTTAACCATATCTGAATTTCATTTTCATCATTTCGAATACCAGACCTAATGCATACATGCCGTTTTTAGCATTGCATTAGATGAAGTTCACTTGGAAGAAAGGGGTTGATCACAATGTTGCTGCTAGACTGGATAGATTCCTAGTTTCTGAAGAATGGGATGAAGGGTTCAGAAAAATCAACCAGTTCATCCTACACAGAGTCACGTCTGACCATCCCCCCCTGCTACTACAAAGTGGGAACTGGGAACCTGTTAAATCCTATTTCAAGTTTGAAAACTGGTGGTTGTTGACTGAAGGCTTCAGTGAGAGAATCAAAGGGTGGTGGGAGTCTTTCTCTCGTGAAGGCAGTCCAGACTTTGTCCTAGCTTTCAAGTTGAAAGCTCTGAAAGGGAAGCTCAAAGAACGGTCAAAATCAGTTCAAGGCAACCTGAAAATGCAGAAGGTGAGCATACTGGGACAACTAGAAGAACTGGAGGAGACACCAGAAGTAAGACCATTGAATGGGGATGAGAAACTAAAAAAAGCAACCTTATTGTTAGATTTCGAGGAGAATGCTAGAAAGGAAGAGATAGCATGGAGGCAAAGGCCAGTATGGTTGAAGGAAGGGGACAGAAATACAAAATTCTTCGACAGAACTGCCAATGCCCACGAAAGATACAACAACATTGACAAGCTACAAGTGAATGGTGAAACAATAGAGAACCCTGCAGATATTAAGAGAGAGATAGTGGCCTTCTATCAACACCTATATACTGAGACTGAGACTGAGATCTGGCGACCAAAGTGCAGCTTAAGGGATTGCCCTTCCATTAACTCAAAATATAGCCAGATGTTGCTGAGCTCAGCCTCAGGAAATTTGGAAGTGTGTTAAAGCAAGTGCAGGGGACAAAGCTCTGGGCCCAGATGGATATACAATGGCTTTCTACATCCAATGTTGGGAAGTGGTAGGACCAGAGGTGATTGTTGTTGTCCAAAACTTCCATGAAAATGGGACTTTTGAAAAGAGTTTTAATGCAACCTTGGTGGCTTTGATTCCAAAGAAAGTTGGAGCCAAAGAATTAAAAGATTTCAGACCTATTAGCTTTGATAGGAAGTGTCTACAAAATAATATCAAAAATCTTGGCAGAAAGACTCAAAAGGGTCATTGGAAAACTGGTGGATACTTAACATATGGACTTCATCAAAGGAAGACAAATCATGAATGCTATTCTGATTGCAAATGAATGTGTTGATGTCAGAACGAGGAGCAAAGAACAAGGCATTTTGTGTAAGCTAGACATTGAAAAGGCTTATGACCATCTGAACTGGGATTTTCTGTTGGGTATTCTTCTGAAGATGGGTTTTGATGTGAAATGGATCAAGTGGATCAAGGTATGCATAAGTACTGTGAGATTCTCAATTCTGATAAATGGATCACCTACTGGATTTTTCCATCACAGAGAGGCTTGAGGCAGGGGGGGCCCAATATCTCCCTTCCTATTCATTCTAGCAATGGAAGGTTTAAACATTCTGTTTAGAATTGCAAAAGAAAACAACTGGATCAAAGGCTTCAGGGTGAACTCTAGAGTTCCAGAGTCACTGGAAGTCTCCCATTTACTGTATGCTGATGATACCCTTGTTCTTTGTGAAGCTGATAAGGATCAAGTGTTACTTTTGAGAGTGATTTTCATTCTCTTTGAAGCTATTTCTGGATTACACATTAACGGGAATAAAAGCTTCATTTATCCAATTAATGAAGTAATGGAGATTCATAGCTTAGTGAATATCCTGGGAGGGACTTTAGGAACTTTGCCAACGGTGTATCTGGGAATGCCTCTTGGAGCAAAAAGCAAATCTAAAGGGATTTGGAATGGGGTAATTGAGAAGTGTGAGAAGAAGTTGGTCAATTGGAAGAGTCAATACTTATCACTGGGAGGGAGACTTACACTAGTCAATAGTGTTCTGGATGCATTACCAACCTATATGATGTCTCTGTTTCCTATGCCTGCAAGTGTAGCAAAAAAACTTGATACTCTGAGAAGAAATTTCTTATGGCAAGGAGACAGTGAGAAGAACAAGATTCATTTAGTCAGATGGGATGTGCTCACAACAAGCAAAAAGGAAAGGGGTATGGGGATCAGGAATTTGAAATTGCCAAATCAAAGTTTGATGATGAAGTGGTTATGGAGGTTTGCTACTACAAAACATTCTTTGTGGAAGAATGTAACTGAGGTTAGATATGGGAAGGAAGGCAGCTGGAAAACCAAACCAATGAGCACTCCTTATGGGGTTAGTCTGTGGAGGTCCATTAGAAACCAATGGACAAAGTTTTGCACTAAGTCTAGTCTCAAAGTGGGCAATGGTATGAAGATCTCTTTCTGGGAAGACATTTGGCTAGGACAAGAACTTTGAAGCAGTTGTTTCCAGACATTTACAACCTGAATCAACAACAAGTTTCTTATGTGGGAGAATTGTGGACAGGCCAAGGCTGGAATCTCACCTTCAGCAGACTCCTAAATGATTGGGAGATTCAAAGGATATCAGAATTTTATAACACCTTAGAACAATTCAAAGGGACTTCAGATTCTGTGGACAAGATGCAGTGGAATGGGGGAAAAGAAGGCAAGTTTACTGTCACATCTGCATACAAATCCTTCAACCAGTCAAACAATCAGATTGAATGCTGGCCATGGAAGATGATCTGGAAAGTAAGAATTCTCTACAAAGTTGCATGTTTCACTTGATTATTAGCAAGAGAAGCAGTCTTGACACAAGACAATCTCATTAAGAGAGGTTATCAGTTGGGGTCTAGATGTCACCTATGTAAAGCTCAAGGGGAGACAGTCAACCGTCTCTTTTTACACCGTAGTGTTACTGGTCAACCGTGGAAGATATTCATCAAACTGAGGGGAATCCGATGGGTTATGCCAAGGAATATCAAGGAAGTCCTAACTAGCTGGAGAAGAGATGGGGAACATTCAGGCCAGAAGGAGAGATGGAAGATTGTCCCGACATGTATATGGTGGACAATATGGAAAGAAAGAAACCAAAGATGTTTTGAAGACAACCATAGTTCAATACAAAAACTGAAGATGAGCTGCTTAATACTCTTTTACTTTTGGTGTAAACAGGAATACCTGGAATACCTAGAAGAGAGTGAGAATATTTTTGATGTTTTAGACCAAATATGAGTCTATTAGAAGTCTAGGTCTCTCTTCTGGTTCCTCTTACATTGTAATTACTAGGTGTTTATATCATTTGTATAATCCCTTTCATAATCAATACAAACATATTACCTTTTCAAAAAAAATTATATATCGTTTATGATTTGGAAACTGTAAAAGTGGGTCAAATAAACATAAAAGGAGAGAGCGGGACGGGAGAAGAATAGAGCAAAAGAAATGACCAATTTTTTTTAAAAGATGAACTTTTGACTACTAATGCCACCTCATTTGAGAATAAACTGTGAAGCAGTGAAGTAACTCGTGCTTTCAGTTTTTCTCTTTACTATTGTTGTGACCTTAATTGTGACTCAAGTAGCAAACATACATTTGAAAGAAGAATGGTAACATCATATGGCGTTTGCTGGTGACATCGAATAGATGTTTCTCCATAGTCATACATCCTTTACCTTATATTTGGTTTTATGAAGGGGAGAGGGGAATTTATTTAGTAGATTTGCCCAAGTGAAGAATGTAAATTCCTATCTAGTAACTTCTTCCTGTCCATCTGGCCTCTGGGATGGGCTAAAAAAACTTAAGCTTTTTTTTTTTTTGTCTTCTCAAAAAGCCGAGTCCCTTTCCTAAGAGAATACAAGACTCTTGGTTATCTCTTCTCTTTAATTTATCCTCTACCCAATAAAACGTAGTGCAAGCGTTGACAAAATCAAAATTATTAGTAACTTTGATGATGCTCGTCCACTAAGGCTGAGCTGCATACCACATTTCAAACGTGCTTATTGCTGGATTGGACCTAACTATTCCAAAATTATAGCTTTCTACTGAAACACCATTAAATGTTTTTCTAGACTTAAGCACCCAAGCAACCTCATAAAGAAAATCCGAATTATCTTCAAGATTCATCGCTTAACCAGCTAGGACTTGGAACCTGTTATATCAATAACATCATAATTATAATCACAAACTCACGACAAACTACATTAGAAAGATTCCTCTGAGATCCCAAAATCCTAGTGAATGACCAGGATCCAACTCTTTGTATGGCAATTAATTGTGGCATTTAAGTCAATGCTATAGGAATAAACTCAAGTGTGTCAATAGTGTTCCAGCAACTCTACAATATGTTTCATATAATTGTTCCAATCAGTTAACAAAGAGAAGACATAAGACTGTTTTTTTCTTTTTCTTTTTAATCAATAAATCAGCAGATATTCACAATTATTGCAGAGGAAAATTTGATGAGCTAACTTTAAAGGGAAATGAAATCCACATGAATTACCTGAGATCCATCCCAGAGCTGGCCCCAATAAACACTTCCAAATCCACCTTCTCCAAGCTTGTTATCATAGTTAAAATTATTCGTAGCAGAGTGCAATTCCTTTAGAGAAAAAACCCTCCACGTTGGCTGCTTCTTCGCTTGCCCCTTTCTGTATTATTTCAAACAGAAAATCAATTCACCAAAAAAAAAGGGGGGAAATAAAAGAGGAAGAAGATTTCAAATAGAAAAAGCAATTCACAAATAAAAAGGAAAAAATAATAGAGGTTCCTGCACTTCCATTGGCAGCATTCACTAAATTAACACAATGAGAAGGCTACAGCAAGAAATTATTCAAATACAATAAATGCAACTTTGAGCATTCTAGTAGAAAAAACTGTAAAAATAGCTTAAAATAAAACTTAATTAGAAGAATACCCGGCAGGGAATTTATGAAATTTAGGACAGTAATAAAGGTAATAGCTTTGAACGAATTTAAGCACATACAGATCTGAACCCTTGACGCAGCAAAATATGGATGAAAAAGCCATAGTCTTCGAAAAACTCAAACTCAAACTCAACTTTCCCTTTCTTAACAGAAACTATCAAATATTAAGCGCGTCGATCAAAATCAATCTTTAAACCCCATAAGCCGTGAAGTACACTCAGTTATCACTTTATCTGACTATTTTCTGTGTTTCACTCACAGCTCAAGAAAAATAAAGCTTCTCCATTTCCGTTACAACCAGGAAACTAAACTTCCTTCCAATCGAAGCAATTTCAGAACCGACAGTTTGAGCTTTAGTTGAGGGCAGATAAGAAGAAGATTCCAAAATGGGAATGCTTTTTGCAAATATTTGGTTGAAAGTTGAAACTGAAAGGAGAGAGAGAGTGGGCGAATGTCGTGCAAAAGGAGATTATGATGGCAGGGTTAAGTCACTGTTTTACGTTTGGACTTTGGACTATGTTTTTGTTTTGTTTTTCTCATTAGTAGTCACTGTTTTATGCAGCAGTGCGCTCTCTATTTTCAAACTAACCTCGTCGTGGCCCGGCCCCACATAGGTGCTCTCTTGTCCTCAAATCACTCATCCTGTACTTTGCCGCAGTGGTTTCTTACTTTTATATTTTTCCCGCAAATTCTGTACGTATTTGGACAAACATATATGAATTTCAAATTTCGGGCTAGCAAGAATAAGAAAAGTAGATTTTTAAAAAAATACTTGTAATTTCCAAATAAGTAATTGAACGAACAGCTAAAATAAACTCCAAGACCAATAAAAACCCGATTTATTCTTTCTTTCTCTTTTGTCTACTAGCACTACGACAAAGAGTTAGATTACAATATATGGGGTTATAAAATTATTTTGCTATCAAAATAAGTTAAAATATACTTTTCTATAATACTAAAGTCATAAATTATTTTTGTCAGATTAAGAAAGGACATTTAAATAACATTTAGGGTGTGTTTGGTACGAAGGAAAATATTTTCCAATTTTCACATGTTTGGTTGGTTTAAATGTTTTAGAAAATATTTTCCTCATCAACTCATTTTCCTCCAATTAGAGAAAAATATTTTCCCTATCAATAGAAGGGAAAACATTTTCCAAAACTTCTTCTCAAGCTTCCCCACCCTATATCTTACCCTAACTAATCCACCCCACACTCACCCACCCCCACCCGAGAAAAAAATATTTTTTTTTGTAATTTTTAAATTTTTATTTTTTTCTGCACTCCCTGTCCCTTCCTCCCCCCCCCCCCCCCCTCGGGGAAAATATGTTTGTTTATATATTTTCAGTTTTATTTTTTTCATCTTTCGGTTTACAGGTTTAAAATTTTACAAGTTCCAAAGTTATGAGTTCGGAGGTTTATGTGTTTCGGAGTTTACGGGTTTAGAAATTATAAAGTTTACGGGTTCGAAAGTTTTGCGATTCAGAAGTTTATGAAATTTGTGGGTTCGGAAGGTTGTTGGTTCGAAAGTTTATGGATTCATGTTTATTGTATCAAAATTATTTATGAATACTCTTGAGAAAATATTTTCCTTGATTTGCGTACCAAACACCAGAAAATAAATAAGATTACTACTTATTTTCCAAGAAAATATTTTTTTGGAAAACATTTTCCTTTATACCAAACACACCCTTAAATGAAACAAAAAGAAGGAGAGGGCCAATTAAACAATTACAGTATAAAAGTAGTTCAATTCTTGGAAATTAAGGAAAAAGGAAAATAATTTTATTCGTAATTAATTTTTTTCTAATTTATTCGTTTAACTTTGTATACGGTCGATATCGGAGAACCCGATTTCAAAGTCTAAATTGTGCCTTGAGCCCGAGCTCGGACGACTCGACGTAAGGGTCGAATTCGATCCGAAAAAGGACAACTCGAGAGAGAAAATCGAAGGCGTGATACGGTTTACCCCGAGACAGTACAATCTCGATGACACTCAAGAAAGAGCGGGAATCTCTCAAGGACACGTGGTTAGAGCGTGATTTGTGAGATAAGGTTTGTACGAAATAGTACAAATCCGTACTAGGTCATTATACAACTGTACCAGTAATATTCTTTGTCATAATTAGAAATGTATCATATTAGGGTTTTCCCCTCCTATATAAAGGGGACCCCAATCATTTGTAAATATACGCCATTCACTGCAATAGAATATTCTACTATGCTTTTCTTGTTTATTATGCTCTACAATTACTCTTCAGCTTTATTGCTCTTAATTTATTGTTCATACTTCATTGCTATTAACTCACCTCGAACCCCCCGAGGTTATCGAGCTCGATGTCCTTATTCCTTTGACAACACTAGTTAGTTTATCATTTCTTCTCACTTATACTTAATATTTCTTGATTATTTACTCGTACTGAAATAAATCATATATTTTTAGAACCACAAATCAAATATAATTATTATCACAATTTTCAAGGTAAACAAACTTAAAATAATTTTATTGTCTTTTCTTTTAAATATTAGAAGGTTAAAAAATTTTACGGTGAAACATTTTATTTCTAACGGGAAATTCGCAGAGTGACAAATCATGATGTGGCAAGTACATGTCACAACCTATCGCTGAAAATTTGACCTTCGAATATTTTGTATTTTTAAATAAATCGATATAGTCTATTTACCTTAATGTGACAAAACCTAATTTTGTGATTACTATTATAAAGATAAATTACTCGAATGTGAAAACAATTATAATTGTTATTAGTATTGTATTGGTCGAAATTTGGACCTAACTTAACGATGTCATTAGCTGAGGTCAAAGCTCGGGTCGACCAACAGTTAGGCACGAGGGTTCTAACTTGAACGAGGTCGACGGTAGAAGTCCACAGTAACGATAGGATAGTTCTAGAATAGAAAAATATTCCCTCCCTTGTACTATTTAGGGTTCCCCAAAGAATGTTTTCTATATATAGGAAACGAAGGGGAGAAAAAAGGCATCTGAAACTCTTTGAAAGAACAACTTTGTAATATTGACTATTGAAAGAATATACACTTCTTGTCTTTTCTATTGGTTCCCAAGTTAAAAGACATTTTTTCACATACAAGATCCAAGAACATAGTGTTCCATCCAAGTTGCTTATCATTTGCATTGCTGACAACGAAATAGCTGACTCTCAACGCTTGGCATTTTGGGCGAGTTATCCTTTATTATTACATTTATTGTCATTGCATGCATTTACTCCACCTATTCACTCGTATACTTATTTCTAATCATCATCAGCATCTTCGTTTGGTATTTAATATTACGGCGCTTTTATCTCATTCATTACCACATTCACAGATCTGACAGTCATTAAGTTTAATTAGGATTAACCTTCCATTTTACTTATTAAATCTTTCGTATAAGTATTTATCATATTTTTGGTAAAATAATTTGGCGCCGTCTGTGGGGATTTTTAGTTAAAATATGTAGTTTATGTTAGATCTAAAAGGAAAACAACAACACATACACGCACACATCTATCTCTTTCCATCTACACAAACTAACAATGGCAGGAAGAGGAGAAGAAAGGTTAAAGGTCATAGCAGACGTAACCTCATGAAAACCATCAATGAAGATAACGATGGAGTAGAGCAAAACGCCACACCCATCATCACTCCAGGACGGGGCAGTTCACCTGTCACGCCCCAAACTAGAGGAGGCACGATTGGCACTCGATACTGTATTCGATCGAGTTAACCACTAAACATACTAGCTAACTAAACTGGGGTCCCAACAGATCGAGCAACACAACATCTGAAATACGAAGCCTGGACCGTTAAGGTCATGACCTGAATAATAATAAGCCATATAAAAAAAAGTAGACAAGCCAAAATAATAAAGTACTAGCTGGTCGACGAGGCTACGACTGAAGACATACATGCCTACACACATATATATACATGCCAAGCCTATGGGCTGGAGACTGAAAACTGCAAAAAGAAACCCAGAATATGTGTCCACAATAGCCTCTAAGAGTGTCATAAGC